>VWYP01022051.1:57355-97233 GCA_013400435.1 Pycnonotus jocosus | reverse complement strand
TGTAAATTGATTGTCAAAGTCATCTGCATATATTAAATGAAATTCTGATATATGAACAGAGATGGCCTTATGTTGTCAACAGTGCTCTGGCCACAAGTTCAAAATACAAACTGCTGTGAAGAAAACTGGCTGTGTCCCAGACAAAACCTGAATAGTGTCTGGAAGGAAGGGACAAAGTCAAAAGACAAAGAATTAATCCAAAATAGGTTGCAGTAGTAGCTTGGCCAGAAGAGATCAAATGTTCCCATTTGAGCTACCAAGCAGTTGTACATTACCCATAAGTGCTTTGGCACAATAAGGAAAGGAACACACTGGCCATTAGCATGGTGTATTTCAGTGTACCACCAGTGGCTATCATGGATGAATATACAACCTTGACATTACTGAGAACTGGGCCTATCTGTGGTTCTGTCTTGCACATTTCTGCAGTTCTCTTTAACATATAACAGCATTCAGTGCTCGTTTTGTATGTATGGATGTTAGTATCCTCTGAACTTACAAATAAACCGAGGAAATGCAGTTTCTTTCTAAGAGATACAACACTTGAGGAAAGTGAAATATCACCACTTTGCTCTGCAATGGAGGCATCACCATTATATTCAGCTGAAGATCAGTGCAGTTTGTTTGCCTAGCAAACTGAAGAGCAATTTCATGCCAGACCTGTGGTCCTCTGCAGAGGGCTAACCCTGACATATACATATGTAACTGCAATTTTAGTATAGCTCCTCAAGTTGCCATCATGAAAACTGTGTTGGCTTTATTCTTTAATACCTTGATTACAACAGATTATTCAGTAGCAGAGTCCAGGCACAGCCAACTTTTTTCATTCTAGTGAAATCTGGACTGCTGTTTATAATGTTGAGAAGGTACAAAATGACCTACTGATGTTGAATTTGATGGTGCAAAAGTTGGAAAGGGAAAAAAAGAAAAAAGGCATATCCCTCTGATGACTGATAAATCCTATTTAATCCTTCCATTTTATTTTCCTGTCTTTCAAAAGGCTATGTGAACACATTGTCAACATTTTCCATTTTTCTTTAAATTAACACAAGTAGTTGGTTTGTTGCATCTCCTGCCTTGAGGATTCTCCTCTTTTTCTTTGCCAGGTTCTCCAAGTCATCATTCATGCAACTTGCTTTATTGAATTACTGTTCTGTTCTCTTCTCACCTCCAAGATGCTATTTAATTTGAACTTGAACAGGGAATTTTGCATTTGGTAATGTAACCTAAGTTTCAGTTTGTTTCCTTCTTGCCACTCCCCTTGCTCCAAGCTTGTAGATTTTTGAAATCAGCCTTCTGTAACAACATGAACCATAGACAATCACTGTGTAATGAAGTTATTTTCGGTGAACTAAAATTCTGAAGTGAAGTTTTTAGTAATGAAATACTAGAAAAATACCAAAAACTTCAACAAGCCTTGCTATATTGAGATTAAGTTCCATCTATTTGAATCTCAGCCTTCAGTATTATGCAGATTTTCTGCTTTAACAATTAAGTATAAAACCCAAGAATGAATGAAAAGCGTGTTCTGATCGGTTAACCAAGGAAGGCTAAAATCTGGTAGTTTAGCACCTGTCTACAAATCAAAAGTCATAGAATAAATTTTCAGGTTGTGGTGTCTCATAGTGTTGAGTAGTTGGAAATGAAATAATTGCTGCTGTAACTATTTAAATGCATTTTCTGTGATCTAATTTTAAAGCTTTAGCTTTAAATGATCATCTGCATTCCTCCTTTACCGTGCCCAGTGCATACACTCAGACTTAGTTACATAATCCATTTTGCCCTTTCTTTAAGGACCAAAGTGATAGTGCTGTTGCACTGAATCAGGAAGTTAGGAGTGAGTGATTTATCTGAAACTCAGGTAAATGCTGTTTAGGCTAAAGCTGGTGTGAAATCGGTCTCTGAAGGCACAGACTAGGACTGATCTAGGCTGCAGGTGACACCTTTTGCTGCCATTTGTATTTGTGCAAATATTCTACACTTCAAGGTAGCAGTATATAGCAAACAGAGCATGCACACTGGGTTGTGTATTCCACCCTAGGCTATGCTTTTTTGCACATTTTTACATATTCAGTTGCTTTAGTTTATTTTTGTCACAGAAAATGTATATGCCAGAACTGAAGGGATTTAGAATAGTCCCTTTTAAAGTGAAGGCTAGGGGCAAGGGATAATGCTTACTTGATGCTACTGGCTGGCAAAATGTTGTATGTAAATTAATGTATTTTGCCTTTTTCTGTGGACAGATGGTATTTTAAGGCAATCCTAAAGGTATTTCTTCCCATTATGATTTTTGTAAAGCAGTACAGCAAATTGTCGCTTTGTACACTGCTCTAATGGGACACAGTTTTTGACTGTTGGGTTGCTGTGCAGCACTGAAACTCCGTGAATTATAGCTCAGTTCTGTATCCTGGTGAATCAATGTTCACAAATGTCTGCAATCATACAGATCGGATTTCTGAGTGACCCTGCCTGTGAAGAATAATCATTTCAGGAATCTTAATCTCCCTTTGTTTAGCACAGGTATCTAAAAATAAACTCCATGGTTGTGCTTAGTTTTGTGAAATCCAGCATGCAACTTTTAACTTCTGTGGTTCCATCCAACCAGCTCTTCCTCCCAGATTGCAAAGAAAATAATTTTCCTGACTCAGGTCTGTTGCAGTCCATCCAGGGGTGCTTTCCAGCTCTGAGTGGCTGAAGGGTCTTCTATTTTGTCCTTTGCCAGCCTCCTTTTGCTGATATATAAAGAGTTGCTATTTGCTCTGAGAAACAGCTTGATATGCACTTCTGCAGTGACTCTGGGGAACATCACTGTCCAAATACAACAGCTGAGGTACACTTTGAAACTCAGGAGCCTTAACACCCACCTTGGCAGGATTGACTCAGCATATTTGAAATTTCAACCTCACTACTGACCCCTATATTGTGTCAGTTTTGGGGTTTGAAATTTAGCCTTGGATCAAACTTGTTTCTGAAATTATATTTATAACAGAAGAAAGCAGGAGAATAAAATTATATTAAAAGAAAACTTATATAAAATCCCTGGGAAATAATGGATTAGGTTGCTAAATACTCCCCAAGCCTCTGGTTTTTCAGTTATGAATAAGAGAGCAATATGAGCAGCAGCTGACTTGCTGATCTCTGTCTTCACTTAAAAGTCAGAGCTCAGGCATTAATTTAGAGGACTAAATGCTTTTTTTCACTAGACCCTTTACAATTCTACCATTCACAATTAATATTGATACTCTGCAGGGCAGGAAATTTTTCTGGAGAGAGAATACATTAAGGCTTATTCTGCTTTTAATGGAATTAGTAGAAGTTTAACTGTTGCTTTGTAAAAGGAGGAAGATGAAACCAAAAAAGATATGTGTTAAATATGAATCTGTATGATACAGATTTACTCACACCATTTTGAGTATATTTTAAAAAGGTTGCCTCTTCTTTTCTAGGGCATTATCTTGGTTTCAGTCTCTCCATAATTAGTTTCTATTTATGGAACAGATTAAGATAAATAGCTTGCAGATGTCTAAAAGATACATGTTTTTGTATGTGTTTTCTTGCTCTATCTTTATGCAAATGATTGATTATTAATGCTTTTTAGAGGACCACAGGAGGTAAACAGACTTAATTTTTTTTTTCTGTATGGTTAATACCAGCAGTTTAGTTCTTTGCTTTCATTTGCAAGTATTTCAAACTCTGCCATAGAAAGGAAAAAATTGCTTTGATATATTTAAATACACATAAAGATTAAAAGAATTGCAGTCCTCATTTTTCAGTCACCTACATCATGATAATGGATCTGTAATATGAAAGTTCTATTTTACAAAGTGCTATTACCAGCATTTGTTTCTATTTTTCATCTTGGAAAAACATTTTATTTCCAACCTAAATTTTTACTACATATTTTTAAGGTTCCTTATATCATAAATTCTTCTGTATCTCAAGAGGTTGTGTAGTTTATTGCTTTTGACTCAAAAATAGTTTTTCAGGCAGTTGTGCTACTGAATTTTTAGTAAAATTATGTGTGGAAGTAAAAAAAAAAAAAAGTTGCTATCACCCAGATCACAAAGTTGTGTGTTTACATGCGTGTTCCTCTGCAGTGTATTCTGTGTGCTAGTATTGAATATTCTATTCTGTATAAATTCAGTATCAGTTAAAAGACCTTTGTAGTGCAAATATAATGTAACTACTCCCTTTTAATGTGATGCCAGTAATGAAATGGTAAATGCATAAACCAAAATATTTAAGGCATGTAGATATTCAAGGTACCCCATTAGTGTAGAAATGAAAGACACCATGAACACTGAGATATTTATATTTAAAGTGTGAGCCCTTTTATAGAGTAACAGCAACCTCCATTCTCGACCTTCGATTGACCTCGTGTACCACACTGCCTTAAATATGGGATAATAATAGAAATAGCCTTTGCTTATAGTTTTCTGTGGAACAAACGGAGTTTAGTAGTAGTTTTGTATTTGTGCTATGCAAAATTTTTAGTAAATTCATTTCAGCCCTTATATTTTATATTTTATTTTGGATTATAAGGAGGGAGTGCTTCCTTAGGTTTTGTTTCCCTGTTAAACACTTACATTTAGTGTAAAGAGTGAAATCCAAATCTTTAATCATTAACAGGCCAAAGAACTGTTGAAGAATAAAAAAAGTCAGTCAACACCGTTTAATAAGAGCTATATAATCAAATGACATTATATATTAGTGTGCATTTTTACTGTTGTATTATCTATAAGATCTAAGAAGTCTATAAGTTACAGAATTATGTAGGTACTTACCATTTTAAAAGCAGCATCAAGTGGAATTGGTGAAAAATCCCCGGGGTGTAATCAATAATTGTTTTAAATAATGAGCCTTTATGGTATTTTCAAGTGCATAATCTGAAATCAGAGGAAATTTAATGACAGTTGTATATTTTGTTGAAAAAAACATTCAGACGTATATTAACTGCAAAATCCAGGTCTGTTGCCTTCTACAGAGTACAAGGAGAGTGATTTATTTTGAAAATGTCTTTTAGCTGGGTAACTAGGTAACTTACACTGTGCTGCATGAAAGAGTTTGGAATGCATTTTGTGAAGCTGAATTCCAGTGCAATGAGTGAAGGAAACAGATGGAGTAAGAGGAGGACAGATGGGTATAAAAAAAACTACAGCTGCCATTTTCAGTACCTGTGCATTAACTGCCATAAATCAATTTATTTTCATTTACTGAAACGGGAAAAATCATAGATTAAGCCAAAGCACTACAGGTCACAGAATCGCTGTATGTTGAAAGCATCTATTTGTAGTAGTTAATTCAGGTCCTAAATGAGCTACATCTGAGAATAAGTTTCTGTGGATAAAAATGTCACCACCCATTCCATCACTTTGTTCTGCCAGGGAGATTTAAACACCTCTCATCCCATGGCAGGGAGGATTAGTTGGTTATTAGTTACTATGTTGGACAGCTTTGATGTTTTCCTTGTGGACAAGAGGTGGGCTACTGAAGTGATCCAGCGAGTCCTAGGGGACTGCTCTGCTACAAGGCTTCAAGCATCCTGTGAGGCAGCAGAATCTACAGAGCCCAGAATCAAGGCTAAGAGTGCAGGGAGCCACTTTCTCCTGCAGCAGCTTTGAATTGCAAGACATGAAATGGTGCTTGAGACAATCAAAACACTATTACTATATATATTGATACACCAGCAGCCTTTGCTTGCTGCGTGGCACAGCTGCTCTGTCACATATTTGACCTTGACCTAATTTGATCATCCTTGTGGTTAAACAGGAAGTTCAGCTGAGAGACAAGTAATTTCTCTCTACTCTCACCCCACCAGTTACTGATAGCTTGTCACTGATACTGTTGATTTTTTATATGAACACCTGTCCATTAGAAACTGGATGGTGGCCATCCAGACAATTTACATTTAATTTAGAATGTCTCTCAATTAATGGACTCAGAAAATTGGAAAATGCAAATAGAAATCACCCTTTTATTAGAAATACATGATAAATGAAAAAAATCACGTAGGAAAGTGTAATTGCTCTCTTTCTTGTTGAATTTGTGTCAGGGAGTTTTATGTCTAGAGGCACTCGATGAGGTAGCCACTATATTTTAGTGTAACAAAGGCAGAAGTATGAAAAGGTCTGTAACTTGAATATCTTGGAATTGGTTTTCTGTGACATGTTTATCACAGTTCTTTTTAAATTTTCCTATGGATAGTTTGAGTTAAAAATGCACATTTTAAAATTTTTTACTGCTTAATTTTCTAATTGAAAAAATATTAGGGGTTAGGATCACTATGTTTTGTAACAAAACATAACTGAAATATGATATTTTCTGATCATTTATAAAATGATTGGTCCTCAATCTATTTAATGCAATTTAGAACCTAATGAGGTAAACCCTGAAGCTTTTACCTTTGTTAGCTGTTTGTAGGTTACCTTCCCAATATTGCCTATTTCGAGGTGAGCATTGTAGTGCCAGCAGTTACCTGGGCTGAGGCTGGCTTACTCAGTCCTCAGCCATCAACAAACCCTGTTCAAAATGCATCATCTTCTCCCACTGTTAGGCAAATTTCTGTTGGATTGGGATGTAGCCTATGAATCTGGCAAATAGTTCAGAAGGGGTGTGATGGGATGAACAGGATGCAAGATGGTTTGCCTTGGTTTCATAACTGAAGTGGAAGAGAAATCGGTGGTTGTTTTCCTTCAATTAGAAAATATTAGCGATTTCAATCCATTTTCAGAATGGCTCTATTTATGCAAATTCAAGTATACTAGTTCTTTATTAATTTTTTTTGAATTGAGAATCATGAACACAGTTGTCATTATTTTTTTTAGTGAGGCTTCTTACAAAATTCTGTCTCTCCATAGTAATCAAGCTGCTTCTGCTTCCCCACCAACCACTCACTCTCCAGTCTGAGTTTCAAATAAGTGTGAAATATTTCCTTTAAGCAGGTGGGAGACAGACTGTAAACTACACAGCATTTTTAAGCTATTGATCCAAAAGAGACAGTTTAAAATCTTGACCAGGGTCATAAAAGCAAGAAACTATTTCTGATTTTTATAATTTAAAGATGAAAAGAAATTATAACTTATTCATTCTAAAAGCATAGAATTGCTTTACAAATAAACTCAGACTTTTATTTACGATTTACTGCTGTAATTCTTTTGAAAACAACATCCTTGCAGCACACAAAGGACTGTTAAATCGCTATTAAATGTAATGGCCACTAATGAGTCTGCCCTAACAGATAACCCTTCAGCCTATTGAAGTCTGGCAGTGTGTAGTGTCAGGAGCATCTTGCTACCAGTATGGAAAAGCAGTGTAATTATTTTGGTGTATATAAGTTAGACTCGAAGAATCCTGGGAAAGAGAAAAGGCCATTCTGCTGTCAATACTTCTCATCAGTAAGTGTAAGTGATGTGCAATATCATTTATGTATTTGATTTGTATTCAGCCCAGGCTGAGAATGCCTTTTCTCAAACTGCCTGATCATTTTGAATTCCCTAGAGGGAATGCTTTCAGAAAAGACAGCAATCTTGTACAATGCTCTTGCTGATGATGAAATCTGGGGCTTCTTGCCCTGTCATAGAGGCTGTAAGAATGTGTATGTACTGCAGAGAAGAGGGCTCTTTGTTAAAGACCTCCTGGCAGACCTCAGCTGTTACGTGTTGAAGACTGTTACCCAAGGACTAAGGCTAATCTAAACTGCAGCAGAGGAAAACTCTCTCAAGTGGTCAAAACGCAACTGCTTTGTCTTGTTTCTACCCACTGTGACAGATGGTGTGCTGGTTTATATGTATCCTGGAGCTCCCATCCCAATGAGTTTGGTTACACTGTTCTGCT
This sequence comes from Pycnonotus jocosus, assembly GCA_013400435.1. Taxonomy (NCBI): domain Eukaryota; kingdom Metazoa; phylum Chordata; class Aves; order Passeriformes; family Pycnonotidae; genus Pycnonotus; species Pycnonotus jocosus. The sequence continues at coordinate 89,400 of VWYP01022051.1, read as the reverse complement.
CAGGGAGAGTCCATACACTTTAGCTTGTTAAGGTGGCTGTGAAACAGCTGTGGGGCACACATGGCAAAAGAAAGATCACAATCTTCTAACAAGTACAGATGGGAAAAAATGCCCACTATTCACTGCTTTTGAAGCATCTGTCAAGAGTTCAAGTGTCCACAAAATTCCCATACAGGGAATTACTCTTCCCAAAGAGTTGTTTCTTCCTGTATTTTTGTCAGGCATTTGATTTGTAGTTAAGTAGAGCTTCATCAGGTAATCCAGCAGTTGAAACAAATGTATTCTGAACACTATGTGCGTACAATATGTGTGAATTAGTCTAAGGGACTAGTTAGTAAGTTAACCAAACAGCAGATACAATTCTGTATATGAAATTAGAATTTTATACTCAAGCTGTAGGTATCACTTTGAGATAATGAAAAAATTTTCAAATACAATACTTTAATCTGGTTCTGCTTTGTTGTTTCACTGTTCAGTTAAAATGAAACTTAAAGTTCAATGTATTTGTTGGTGGGAACATCATTTCTGTTCAACCTCTGGGATTCTCACTTACTATTCTTAGTTACTTATTCCAAAATATTTGGGGAAAAAAGACCCCAAGCAAGCACTTTTTCTCCTGACACTGAATGTTCTGATTGAGATTATTGAGATTCCAACTTCTTTGAGAGGAAAGATGGAAGTATAAAGGCTTGAGACAAGTTTTGAAATTTTAAAGCCATGGCTAAAACTGCTTTGGATCACTTGGCCATGGGCTTGAGTGAATGTAGGGACAAGCTGAGAGAAGGTCGTTAGGTTCATACAATGAAAAATAAACTTAGACAGACAGCAATATGATGAAGAAAAGTGTAAATGAAAGTATAAAGACACTTAGACTGAAGACAGAACAATGATTATTATAGATAGCATAGCAAAACCCCAAAGGAACACAGAAAAAAAATATCAAGTGGAAAAGGGTTGAGAGGTTTTCTGAAGATGAACCTCTCTGACTTCTTTAGTTCCAAACTCTAGTTCCATGATCCTCTACTTCTTCTTTTTTTTTTTTTTTTTAATTTCTCACTACTTAGTCTCATGAAAAAATTGCAGCAACTAAACAGAAAACATGGAATGTCAAGCTTTTTGTGTGAATAGAGGGAATGTAGGGGCAGTATCCAGAAAGATTTTGTAGAACACTGAAGAAGGAATAGGATTGAGAGTCTGAAATTTTTTTTTTTAATATTTAACTATGATAGTCAAGTGCTAAGAATTTAGAGTGGTAGAAACAGGAATCAAAGTACCTTGTTTTCTGTATATGGTTAGTAAAAGACCACCTGTGAATGAGCTAATTTTTAAAATATTCACTGACAGTACTTTTTTCTGCCTTTAGACAACCATATTAGCAGAAGAATAACTCATGCTGTTTTTCCTTGGGTACTTAAAAAAATTATTTAAATAAAATTTCCTACAAGTACAAACTACTGGCTACAGACACAAAAAAAGTGTTAAGCAAAATGACTTTGTAAGGAACCTCATTTTCTGATGATGAACGTTCTGCAGAATGGCTATCGTGATACATCCTCCTACTTAGCAATAGGAGAGGGATGTATAACTAAGTATCTCATCAGAACGATGAAGATCATGTTTAAGGTGCATTCATTTTCCCCAGCCCTTTTTTCCCCTCCTCCAGACATCCAGCTTGCTAAAGAATTTATCCCTGCAAAGGATGATGCCTCATGTATGACTTATTTTTTGCTAGTTATCTTTCACTGATATTTGTGTGACCTGATTCACTTGACTCCATCCAAAAGGAAAGGAGGAATATCATATGCCATGGTATGCCTTTACATTGGAAAGTAGGTGTTCCAGTGCTTGGTTTTTGCCATGCATTTACTCAAGCCAGAGTAGTTCAGTGAACTTCAGCAGTAATATTTTAAAGCAAGCATAAACCAGTTATAACCACTATCATAATTGCTATTTTTAAAGCTAAGGACTGATGAACTGTTGATGAAGAACTAAAAACCAGTGGCTATGCTTAAAAATTTTAGAATGAAATGTTTTGTTGTTTCTACTTTCTGTAGCTATTTCTGTAAACCTGGAATTGACTCTCAAGTCTTGGTTTCCTCTGATGGTATTTCCATTTGGAAGTGTCAAGTATTTCATGAGAAATTTTATTCCTAGAAGATCTTGAATTGCAGCCTTTTAAAGCAAATATTTTCCTTGTAAAGCTGAATGGAATTCTAAATATATCCCATTCTAAGCCTTAAGCCTTTTTTTTAAATCTTCTATTAAAATATGGCTTCAGAGTTAGGAAAAAAACCCCATTTTAAATTAATCTAAACTAATCTAATAGACTATTGTGCATGTGTCTGTCTTCACATGACAATGTGAATCAAATAAATCAAACTATAAACACCTATTTCTTTTGCAATGACTGTTATATATTGTAAGTAGGGTATCTGTATGGTGCCTGAGATGAAGTGGTTGCTTCTTCATTGAGTAGCAGCAGCATAATTTTGACTACTTTTTAAATAGGTGTTCATTACAAAGTTCATGCCATCCTCACTAAACTGGAGCTCTTCTGTTTAGATGAAATAATGACCAAGGTCTAGTCCTGCAGCCTACAGTTAACTTGAGTTATTTTTCCTTTGTGCTGAAGTCAGCAAAAATTTATCACAGGTCAGGGACTTATAACTGGCTTTTTGCATTTGTTGAGCATTGTAATTCCATGCCAGCTTGACTTATGTTTCTGACATCTTGCTAAGTTGCTATCTATTTTATACACAGTGACAGAGGCTGAGTATATTTTAAACAGAGATTTACCATAATATTTTACAGTTTCATTAAGACTTTTGGCCACTCTGATCTACAATTTCATCTTTTCTTGATGTGTTTCCATTTTCCCTATATTGCCTGCACATACTGAATTTAGAAGACTTTACTTCATGAAGTGTCTGCTTTTGTTACTGTCATTTTACACTGCTTTCATCATTATTGCATGAGGTTTGTATTGAGTATATAATTTAGCTTGCTGCTTGCTCTGTGTTCAATCAAAATGTGAATCTTCTGCCATAAGACTTTCATGAAAAGAAAAAAAAGGAAGCACTTAAGCAGGATGAGGGTGTTTCAGCATGGGGTGCCAGTGTGAAATGCCATACTTATGTATGCAGGTTTGAATCCCCTGGAGCTTGGCAGTGTTTTAAATTTCTTAAATGGCTGATGAGTATTTGGTTGTTTATGTGTAGGGCTTCAGAACTTCTGCCTGCAGTTCATAACACAAAAGCTTCTGGCACTTAAGACCCTTTTTGTGCTGGGTGGAAGTCCCAAGGCAGAGCAAGCATGGAGTGAAAATTGCTGCAACAGACGTGAAATCCTGGCTATGCTGACTTCAGTGGGAGTTTTGCCATAGCTGACAGTGTGCCAAAGCTTTAATCCAGAAGTAGTCCTCCTTTGTTGATAATCCTAGTGTATGCCCTAGGGAAGGTTTTACTTCATTGCTGCCACCCAGACTGTGTTTGTTTGTGCAGAGAAGATATAAGTCTCTTACGGTGTCACACTGTGCCTTTCACAATGACAGCGCTTCTGAGAATGAAACTGGGACAGAGGAGACAGAAAACCTGAAGTGTGGACACATGCTGTCTTACTGCTCGTGTCCTGACTTATTCCCAGGAGCATGGATCAAGCACTCTGACCTGAGCAAGACTAGCTTCTTGAGACTGCAGAGAAGGGAGTCACCAATGACTGCACCCAGTCCCTGCTTCTGCGTTTGCAGATTATCCCTTTAGTGATGCTTTTGGTGCGAGAAGCAAAGGTACATTCATTAATTCAGTCCTACTTAGTCCATGGAGACTGAGTTATCCATGTAAATGTGACCTAGTGAGCTATTGTGAGACAACTTCATAAATTTTTACATTAAATGACAGCAGCAAATAGGAAGTGTTTGATACCTCTTTAGTTATGAGGAAGGTGTGTGATGCGGAACGTCAGAATTTGCATTTAATTGGTGCTCATTGAAAAAGGAACTGGTCTCAAGTTGTGCCAGGGAAGGTTTAGATTGAATATGAGGAAAAAATTCTTCACCAAAAGGGTTATCAAGCCCTGGAACAGGCTGTCCACTGAAGTGGTTGAGTCATCATCCATGGAAATATGTAAAATATGTAGATGTGGCATGTAAGGACAAGGTTTAGTGGTGGACTTGCCAGTGATAGGTGGATGGTAAGACTTGATGATCTTAAAGTTTTGAGATTTTTTATGATTCTATAATAAGAAAACCAGCTAAAAATAAGACTCCTTGTTCTTTGGGAAAATACATTTTATTATTTCTATCAGGTGAAAGTGTTCCCATTAGAAGTATTGTCAAGTTGTCTGTTTTCCCAAAGTATTTATTCTCTTATGCATCCCATCTAAAACATCATGTTGCTGCTTTGTGAAATAGAGTCAGAGACTTTCAAAATTCAGAATCGTTTAGAGTTGTAAATAATGCTTATCCTATCAAGTACAAAGTAATAAACTATTACTGCTTCACAATGCTGGAAGTTAAAATAACCTTTGCTATGTGTTACTGTCTTAGGTCTTCATTTAACAAAAATTAGAAAAGTAATTAAAAACATTTCAGGGAGTTTTTGAAGAGTTGGTTTTTGCTGCCTATCTTTATATATCTCAAATGTATGAAAAGAAATTGTTGTTGCTGCTTGCGTAGTACCAAAAATTAAATTCAAAGCTTGTTTACACCATCAACAGTTAATTTCATATTGAAGGTGGAACTTACTATTTTTATCTGTAATGAACGGAGAAGGCTCGTTAACTTCAAAGCATTGCAACAGTGGTTTATCCCTTATGAATGAAAATTTATAGGACAATACGTGTATCCATTATGCTTATACAAGCCTTGTGATAATTTTACAAAAAACCCAAAAATAAACAAGTAATTTCGCTATAATTAACTTAACAGAAAATGACCACATTCATTCTTTTACTTCAGTCTTCACAGAATTTATTTCCTTTCTACAAAAATCATAGGTGGTGACATCCCAAAGTGCACTTCCATGGTGGGTAATCATAATTTTGGGGTCTGAATGTGAGATACTATTCTAGCTGAGCATTATTCTTGATTTGGATCTCAATTAGTCCCTTCAACTGCTCTTGAATCATTGAGTCCTTACAACATTCAATTCCTTCATAGAATTCAAATTTATTTCCAGTAAATAAATTCTTTTTTGCATCATACAAAAGAATTGTGTGATAAGTGTGTACAAACATGAGAGATGTATTCTGAGATAATGTTTCTGGAGTCTCATCTCTTTAGGGTGTATTTTAGGAGCAGAAATTAACTGGTGCTTCTACACTTCACAAGAAGTTCTGTTTGTATCTTATCTTTTCTGTAGTTTATAGAAGCTTTGAGACTACATCCTTCCAGGAAATAGTTTTTGCTCAGGGTATAAGACTCCTTTCTTGAATATATCCATGTGTGGCTTTTGCTATTATGTATTTTGTACTCATGCATTTTTTTTCCCCCCAAGATTTATCTGCTTATCACTAATTTCTGTCTGAGCACCCTACATTGCACAATGACACTTTAAATCTTATTAGCAAGATGCTGGATATTTCTTCAGAATAATTAATTGCATTTTTATTGTGATGACCAGAGGATTAAGCAGTTTCTATTCCACAATTGTTTAACTCAGTCTACCTCTCTCTTCATGTCAATTCTGATTTCACATGCCTACTCCTTGACCTATATGCAGCAATTTAATTTTTGTATGACAAAGCACTGTACACTTCTATGCAGGTCTGTAAATAAAAAGCAATAAGCTGACATCTTTCACCTGTATCAAATGTATTTCATACTCCTTTTTTCTGGTTTACTTGCTATTAAACTTCTGTCTCTTTATATATATTGTCTATCTGCATTTTCCATGTCCCTCTGTCCCTTTTCTGTCAATTAACAGAAGTTTTGGCTGCAGATGAAGTGTGATACATCTTCTGCCTCTGTGCTGATGGGTTTGCACATGCATTGCAGACAATTTCTCTGCTATGGTATATAAAATAAACTGTCTACAGCCACACATTCGCTTTCACACATACACAGTACTGCTTCTTAAAAGCAATATGTCTATGTATATGGAGAAAGTTGAGGATCTGACTAAAATCTGTCTCTGAAATAAAGACAAGGCTGAAAACCCAGAAAACAATGGTGGGCTGAGATCTCTGTCAACTCAAAGCTCTCAATAACCTAATCAGGCCACTTACTATGCCATAGGCAGTATCTAAGATGTTTTAAGTGTTCATGGAAATTGTCCTGAGTTTAAAAAATTCAGATAGACGTTCATGGAGTCTTTTGTAAATACTGAACTACAGATGTCAGCTTCATGGAACTGGTCTCCCAGGATTGAAGACTGGTGTCAGACTGACTGATAGCTGCCTACCCAGCAGAACAAATGGCACTTGTTGCTCTGGGACACTCAGCAAGTTGCTTTTGTTTTACTCACACTGCATGTTACTGTACCTTGTCCTTGTGCCTTGGATCTCATCCCTGATCTTAGGCCCTGATTCCTGCTCTTACTCCTAGAGCTCCCACTTGCAGTGCGATCTTGCTCTGGGTTTTGCTCACTTAGCTCCCTTACTGGCAATACTCCTATTTCTCATACTCTAGCATTCTATGATTTGTCCAGTTCTTGGCTTAAGATAATCTTAACTAGATCTCTCATCTATTAAACAAAACAGGAAGTTGAGCAGAGACTTTGAAATCTCTGCATAAGTAATGTAACGCTTTCTTCAGGTCATTTTGTAAATTGTTCTATCAATTGCTGTTAATGGTGCTTAATCGTTGACGTTTTTTATAACTTTAGGTATTTTAGCCTTAAAAACGTGATCCGTAAGCCTTGTAACACTTTTCACTTACAACCAAAAGAGATTAAGACTTGCTTGTAAACACGTTTGATTGAAGCATCTGTAAACCTAAGACAAATACCTTGTAAGTAGTGTGAGATTTTTAAGAATAACAAATTATGGTGATAATATGGTCTGGTACACCAAAAAAGTGTCAGGATTTATAAATCCAAGTAAAGAGTTACAGAGAAGTAAAGGAAAGGAGTACATACTTTGAGTGTCAGCAGAAATAGCTGATGCATTTCAGTTTGAATTTTATTCTCATTTAGCAATATTTATAAGTAAAGATGTGTCTTCAGGTTGTTTTAAAATGTAAATGTGTCAATATTAAAAACAGTTTATATCATATGAGAGCATGGAGAGAGAGACAACAAACAAATTCTCAATGGCGAGGTAAATCAACATGCCCTTGAGTGGTAACAATCGTATATTTAGAGGTACTAGATCACTTCTTATGTATTTGTCCTTTTTTAATTTCCTTTTTCACATGTTAGGCAATATCCTATTGAGTTGGAGGCAAGAACAGCTCAACTGCAGAAGCACTTTCTAATTGCAAACATCACTGTCTGCTTTTGATATCAGTTGAATTCATGGCATTCTTCAGTATTACTAATGAAGGCGATAACACAGAGTATTGCAAAGCCTGGCAGCGTACAGTATACTGTATAGTATCAGTATGGATGCAGTGCTTGCGTTTATCCTCAGAAACAAATATCTGAAATTGCTGATGCTTTAGATTTATCTGTGATATTAGGCTCTCATGAGCACTACCACACAAACTTCTAATCTGTAGAACTGAAATGTGAGATTATAATCTAAACAAAGATAAAACACAAAACCTAACTCAGTTTAGGGTCTGCTTTTGCTTTAATACTTCAATACTTTGATGAGTAAGTTTTTGTGCATGTGTGTGTCTTTTTGAGATCTAGCTTTTACTGTAGGCTTGTTTTGTGTAACAGCATGCTGTATCACTGATTGTTATTCTTAGTGGGTTTTTCGTTTCCTATTTTTCGGAAGCTGTTTGCATGCCAAATAGTAGCAATCATCTGTCAGATAACAGATAGGAATCTGGGATTGCAACTAAATGTAGCTATAGTACATGCATTTAAATACTAATTAAACCACACTGACTCTGAGGTCATAATCCGAATGATTATACTAGACTCAAACCATGAACAGATCTTGTCAATATAATTTTTTTTCATTCCTAATTTTTGTCTTGCATAGAAAATAACCAAGTAGCTCTTACTCAAAATACAATTTCTGTCTCCAAATTTTTACAACATCAACAAAGCCTTTTGAAAAATTTGATCTTCCACTATTGGAATGCTATTTGAAATTGCTCTTGTGTTAGTTTGCAAAGTGTTTCATTAGTTTTATGAGGATTTTTGTAAAAAATGTGTATTAGATCTAAGGCAGGAAACAAGGATATGTTTACAGTTCCCAGAACTTCTCATTGTAACAGTTTTCATTCAGTTGCTAGGAGCTTAGCCAAACTTTTGAAGTATTTGGGCTGAAATGCGTTGTATTATGATACAGACTTTAATTATGTGAGAGCACCCTATTCTTCTCTAACTCTTTCCCTGACTGCCTCATTCAGGTCACAAGATGGATAGTATTGATTTAACAGACGGTTTGCAAATATGTCATTTAAAGACGCGCTTCATTCGGTTTGTGGCCCCCTGGCTTGCTGCAGCGTTCAAATCTTTCTCTGAATATGACACTGTTGATTTTCTCATAAGACTGATGGGCTCCATCAAAACTATGCATGTTAGTGTCTACATTTTACAATGCTCTTGTGGAATGAGTGTTTACTATTATTTCTGTTTTACAGCCAGGTACTATGGCACAATAATATATCTTCAAAGCACAGACCAGTTTGAGTGACTCATGTGAAATACTCATTACATAATTTCTCAAAGAACACAATTTTTAATATTTGTCCAGAGCTGGAGCTTTTAATATTAGCAAGTCAATTCACTTAACTTACACCTATAAATTCTTAAAACTTCTGTAGACCTAAGCCTTTGTGTGCCAGACTGTGTGCTCAGAATACACAGCAGTTTTGACTGCAGTGGCAAAACTTAAAGAAATTCAGTTCTCTGCTCCACTTTCTTTAGCATAAGACCTAGACCTTCTTTCATTTCTGTAGCAAAGGAAAGTGGGATTACAAACATCAAGGTCATTCTCTACACAGCTGGCTTTCATCCTCTGAACCTCATCTTTTCTGTGCACTGCAGTGACAAGGTTTTTCTTTCTAAATTATAAAGTGCTGACTCTTGATATTTCACAGATAAGTAGGAATCAGCAAGACATGTTTGATTTTCAATCTTACACCCATAGAAGAAGCCATTTTATCTAAGTAATATGGAAATCTTTCTCATAATCTTTGTTCTGGAGTTTAGCTTAAATCCCCTATTGGCATTTTTACACCATTCACTTGCAAAATGCTCATGCTTGGGATCTACATGAAGAGCAGCTCATGCAATTTTCTGTTTTAAAGTTATACCAGTATTTCAGGTCCTCATTGAGATACTCTGGATTGACCTAATGGCACATTCCAGAATTATCATCTGGTGTTACCTTCAACACAGCTTTATTAAAAACATTATTTGATAATACAAGCTGGAAATTTCTGAGTAAATGGACCTTTTTTTTTTCCCTCCTATTTTCATGTAGGCAGCCTACTTTTGAGAATTTTGAAATTCAGAGCCAAGAACTTCTTTTACAAGGTGGAAAAGTAGACAAGCCCATGCTCTGGGGCTAAAAGTCTGGATATGCTAGGACTCTTTAACTGCTTATGACCATGTGATCCTGCCCTAATGGGGCAAAGGACAGCGCTCCCAACTGTATTGTTGAAATGTACACTATACTGACTTAGGTATAGTAACTTGTAGAAACATTTTTTCTGGAGAGTTATTTTTAAGCTGGATCTGTTCATGACATAGTTTATAGCAGAATTTCATAAGCACTTACAGTGCTTCAAAGGAAAGGCAGGAACTTCTTAAGCCAGCTTTTCTCAGAAGTCCATTGATTGTGGAATTACAAGTTAAGCATTGCAGTATGGCACCAAATTAACATCCTAAATCCTGTCTATTTGTGTGGTTAGTTACAAATACTGTCAGTTCAGGTCAGGATTAACATTTTGTCTTCTCCAAACCCTCTTAGATGGAATCTGTGTTTATGGCAGCAAAATAGAGCTTTTATGTATAAAATGGAAAAGGATGGAGATCAGACCTGCTGCTATTGCTTGATTTGTTTTTCCAAACAGAATAGTTGTAGGTGTACATTAAGGGACATAAAGCCAGATACACAAGATAGTATGTTAACCTAAATTAAGCTTCAGAGAAATGAATATCAAGAATAAAATGATGAATTTTTATGCCTTGTCATTGGGACAATATGAACATGTGGTCAGCTGTGATCCAGCTGAAAAGAAATCTGATCCATGAGATAGAAATGAGAAAATCAGTTTTGTATGGGTTTTGGTTTTTGTAAATATTCATAATATACATCTAATTAATCTTTCAAGTTGTCTCACAAGACTCGAGAATAAGGCTGTACCTTACACTTCGTTATGAACCGCAGTGCAGGAAGGCATGACCATGGCCATGAACATAGTATTGGGTACTCTGTGAGTAAACAGTCCTGTGTCCTTAGAACCTGGCATTTTGATATTAATAGGTGGGCACAGTGGATGGGTGAAAAGACTTCAAAGTTACCTTTGTTTTTTTTTAGGAAACAATCAATTCTTTTGGGAAATCTGAGTGGCTAATTTGTTTTTTTAATTTGTATCTCATATGGCTTTCGCCATCTTCTATGCCTGATTAATCCATCTCCAGGTCACTAGGGAAAGGGACTACAATAAATAAGTACAAAGGTTGTTCTAAACATTAAGTATCAGTAGGAAGAAAAGATTGGAGAAACCTACATGTGTTAGGCAGAATGAACAGTTTTCTTTTATTCTTTAAATGGCAGTGTGGAAAGATGGCTGGTTGTAAAATTACAGGAAACTGAGAAGTTATATTCACATCCTAACAGAAGTTATAACAGTACAGAAATTGTAGGGCACAATACAGTTGTGGCTGCCTGGATGCAATGTGGTTGGCATGCTCAGGACATACTCCAAGATGATTCCCCACACCCACGGTGTTCAACCATAGCATCTGCTAAAGGGGATGAAATGGAGGGAGGAGCAGAGTGGGGGCACTGTGGTCAGGCGCTGTTGAAATCCTTGCGGGGTGGGGGGGGAGGGAGCTCGATGGTACTCTGCAGCTGAGAAGCCACATAGCACCTGTCAGCCAGGGGAGGGAGGGGAGGATATTCTGCTGCTGAGCCAACAGCTGTGGTGAAATCCCTCTCCTTAGAAGAACTTCATTCATTATAGCCTAATTGTAATATCAACATACACCTCCATCCCAAAGTGCTCCCAAGGTACAACCACCCCTCTCTGGGAATGTGTTCTGTATATTGTTTTTGACTTTATCTTTAAAAGGGAAGGGAAAGAATTTTACACCAATCAGTAAAAAAAGTTATGTATGGTTAAAGTCACTCAAGCACCATCTAAACACCAAGAAATTGTATCAAAGTAAGCCAAAAATGGGGGAAGATTAGGGAAGACTCCATCATAACTCTTGAGATCAGTAAAAAAGCTCAATCTGTTTTCTCACCAACAGGGATGTCTGTTGAGTAAGAATCATGCTCTAGATGTGCTAATTACTTTTATTGGGGATTAGAGCTTGTCTGTATGTTTCTTTGAATATGTTTTTGCAGTTAGATATTATCACTGAGAATCCTGGAACCTTAACCTGTCACAATTTTTATTAAAAAAGAGTGTTATTCTGTCAGCTGCTGCTTGGTGTCCTTCACAGGCACTGGCAGTCGTTGGCAGGGGGTAACTTATTCAAATAAAGAGGAACACTCACTAAAAGGGACCATAAAGTGGAAAGACCTGCTGAACAGTTTCCCTTATGGTGTAGGTGTGTCCCTGAGTAAGACAATCCAGCCACCCTCCAATCCAGCAGGACTGCTCAGTGAAGGGTCTCCCTCTGTCAGGGACACTGACAGACTGGGTGGGCACAAGGGTCTCAGCTTTCCTGGGGTGCTCACAGACAAATACAGAGAGCGGACAAAGGGAAAAGGTAAAGGAAGTCTCCCCTTTTCATGTTACATGGTGCTATAATCTGTAGTTTATTACAGCTAAATAAAGATGGTAGTACCAAATAATAAGTCAGCAAATCGTACTGAACTGCACCCTGAAGCAACTGTTTTACTAACAGTGTCTTTTAAACCATCATTCAGAATTTCTGCTATTTTTCGATTTTATGCAGCTACTTAGTTCTGTAAAACCTCATGGTTTTGTCAGTTTTTGTATTAATATAACCATACCCTTCATAAATCGTAGAATAGTTCAGGTTAAAAGGGACCTCTAGTTTTAACCCCCCTCTATATATATGTAGATTAAAAACATAAAAAGTATGCCCCCTGCACATTTAGATAAACCCATTACTGAAGGTGAAAGAGAGGGAGAACCCTAATTACACATTTCTCAGTAACAACTTTCATGAGACTGCCTGAAGACTCTAATCAAATGAAGAGATTTTGTCCTGCTGAGCGGCTGTCAGAAAGAAGGTTCTAAACTAATATTAAATGTCTTTCAGCAAAATGTTGTCTACGTTTGAATAAGAATTTTTATTTTCTGTACAATATTGTAATAAGAAGTATTTCTCTAGAAATAATCCTTCAGCAGTGTTTGAAATTATTCAGTGGATTGCCAAAAGGAAAAAGAAATCATTTAGACAATGTAGAGTTCCAAGGTAACTCACAGTTACAGACCTGCAGCAGTGTCAGCCAGTTAGATATTATTAATTTTTGTTAACTTCATGGAGCTTGCTTTAATGCTCAGGAAAGAAGACTGCAAAATTGAAAACATAAAACTGATTGCAAAACTGCTTTTATAACCCAGGGAAAAATAACTCTATCCTGGAAGATGAAAGTCCTGAATGTCTGAGATTCATAATAAATAAAATACAACACTTCTTTTTTCCAGTGAAGCATGCACATTAATTCTGTGTGTATTCTTCACCAGCAATTGGAAGGAAGCTTGGTAGAATTTTCTTTCTATAATCAGTGTCACTTATCTATGTCTCTATGGCAATACTATTGCAGGCTTCCTAAAAGGTTTTTGAAGAACTGCTGACAGATACAGATTGTCCTGATGAACCTATCCTGGCAACACAGAGAAAAACACACCTCAAAGAGGTTCAATTCACTGGACCTCTAGAATTTATTTCAAAAGTAGCAGTTTTCTCTGCCGAGTCATATATTTCTATAGGGAACCATAAGTAGGAACAAAGGAAAAAGTCTCAGGATATGTATTTTGCTTTTAGTACTTTATTTCCACTGTCTGATGACCTAAAGTGGTCAGCAAATGCACCTGAAGAAGTCTAAGCTAATAGACCATCAGGTACTCCTAGTGTATAGAGTATTTGGAAAGGAGATATAAGGTCTGATATCTTGTGACCAAATAGCTGTATTTGTACTGGAAATCATTGTGGTTATTTTTCTTTTAAAGAACAACCATATTAAAATACTTTAAATGTTTTTCTTGATCTTACACAGGCACTCACTAAAGCTTTCTTTTACTTACATAGTGAAAATGATGTGTCTCTTCATAGCATCTTGAAAATTCATTGCAAGATTCACTGGCATTCACAGTATCTTAAAAATGTAGTATGAACATTAAATCCAATGACAGCACAATCTAAAGTGAAGTTGCTGTGGTGGTACCTTGCTATTGCTCAGGAGCTGACATCAAAATTGAGTTAAAGACACCTATGTTAGACAAGAAGCTTCCTTAATGAAGCTGTAAAAATTTTGAGATTTCAGAAATTGCAGCAAAGTGCATGGAACAGTTTATAACATGGCTTTCACTAGCAGCATGTAGTTTCTTAAGTGTGGCTAGCTCAATGACATGGAATGTGTTCAGTTCCCTGTGGGATGCTGTGTGTGTTATTGTCTATGGCTTCATCCACATCAAGATAACACATAAGAAAGGGAAAAATCTCAGCTCCTAACCTGGAAGGAAAAAGACCCAAAAATAATCTATGTGCACTATACCTCTGAAGAGATAATAAACAATGTAACCAATGTAAAGATTTAAAGCTGGAAAAAAGCATTAACTGCTATGAGATGTGAGGAGATGTGATACTAAAATAATTATTCATGTTATTGGGGGTGAGATAATGGCTACAAAATAGGTAAAATGTGCAAAATTAATACAAAAACATCTCAAAATATTTTTTGACAAAAACCCAAGCAACTTTTCCCTTCTGTTTTTTTTTCTCATTAAAATGTATTCTAATTATGGTATTTTTCCACTATTCTAAACAGTATTGTGCTTCAAAATTTTCCACTATTCCGAACAGTATTGTGCTTCAAATGCTTTTTCATCATAAGCCATTTTTCCTACTGCACCATTCGCATTTTGTAAATAAGAGTGGCACTAACACAAAGATCAAAGCACACTGGTAAGGAAATGTAACTAGCAATTCCATGAGAAAATGTGAGATCTTTCCTGGAAAGGAAGATATGGCTAAGCTGTCTTAGTATCCACTAGTGGAATGGGAACAAAATTTTAAAACATTGTTTTTCCTTTGCACATTTTAAAAAAGTTGTTTCCCAAAAAGAAAAATTCTGGATGGTTTATTTAAAATCCAGTGGAACTATTAATTCTAGCAATCATTGAATTTTGAATCAGATTTTTGCTAGTATTAATAGTATTACTGCCTTTGAGTTCAGATTAAATTAGCCATCAAGGGATGAGTCAGTACAAAATTCATTCCTCTGCAGAAAGATTTTTGTGAGTTTTTGTGTCATTTTGGTATTATTTCAGTTCTAATTCTTAGTGCTACAGTCCTGAGTAGTAATTTGATGTGTGTTGCTGGGTGACTGTGTGCAGTTGGGCAAATATTTTACCTCTCTCAAATATGTAAAGGAGCTCTGGAACACTACTGCCTTTTAACAATGGCAGGTCTCTCGTATTCATTGCAGATCTCTCAATACCTGGTGTTTACCTTTAAGTCCCAGCTGCTAGATGAGGGTTTTCAAAAAATTGTTGGGTCCTTCAGACTGCAAGGAGTCTGAAGACATGAGCCAAATGAATGCCAAGTCTCAAAAGTCTGTAATAAAACCAGAAAAACAAAGTGAAAAGGCTTTAAGTTTTTGGCATGTGATGGGAATCTCTACACATACTTGGAGGCTGATTATGTGAAAATTCCTCTGGTAGAGGTGTGTGGTGTGTAAACGGTACACTTTCATTTTGTGTATTTCCCTTTTCCTCTTCTCCTTCCCAGTAAAACCTTAGCAGTTTTAGAGTCATCCTGCAATGATGTAGTAATTAAATAAATGATTGCTATATTGCTTCAAGCAGTGCTTGGAATACTTGGAAAAACCGGGTACAAGAAATGTGCAAAAAAAAAAAAAGCATCTACTTCTGCTACTGCGGTGTTCCTTTTTTTTGACCAGGAGGAGAAGAATAGGATCTTCTTTTTAGGTCATTTTAGCAGGTAAGTAATTGAGATTGTACTATCTTTTCTTGGTAGGCTTAGTTGGTCCTGAAGGCAAAATAACCCCCAATATTTATACAGATTTTAAAATTCAGTTGTTTCATGCTGTTTGCTTTTGATGAATGCTTTAGCAAAGGAATTTCACAGGAGTGTTCATGGGAGAATACAATTTAAGTTCATACTTGAGAGGAGGGTATTTGGAGAACTCATACTGGTTATAAGAATAATGTTCAGGCAAACACTGAGCAAAGTCTAATACATGGCCTAATTAGTTTAACAGAATAAATTTTGAATTATAAACATTCACAATGGGATTGAGCTACAAAAGAGGAACTGTTTGCAGAAATTATTCAGCAAACAGTTGTAATGAATAATAAATATGAGAAAATTGTGACCCACTCATAGACATTTCATTAGTAAGTAAAAAAGGCAAAAAAATGTGAAGTAAATTATGAATGGCAAGTAAATTATTAATAATTTCCACAAATTTACTGTTGAGATCATGTGCTGACTTTGAATCAGTGTAGCTCTGTGATTGCTTCTCACTGGTTTTGTGTTATTTTAACATGACAGGTTTTGAGTTCAAGACGCAGATACTGCTCACAAGAGTAATGAACTCTAGTAAATCTTAAATCCTAAGCACCATATTGCTCTAAAGGCACTTATCTAAAATAAACCAAAGGGTGTATTTGCCTTCAGGCATATAAAAGTGCTGGTTTATCTCTGTGTTGGACTATTTGTGTATCTGAAGGTGAGCATACCCCAAGTGTGTGCTGGTCCAGCACACAGGTAGCTGGGGCAGGCTGGGTAGTCACAGCCAATGAATGAGAAGAGCATGGCCCAAATTCTCATGTTTGCAATAGCACCTAAAGTGAGGTATTACCAATTCCTGGCAGTAAAAGCTGCATGGTTCACTGTGCTTTAACAAGAGGGGTTTACAGCTCCCATTTTCAGAGAATCTCACAATAGTTGAAGTTGGAAGGGATCTCTGGAGGTCAGCTGGTCCAACATCAGGGCCACCTAGAGCTGTCTGCCCTAACCACATCCAGACTGGTTTTGGCTGTTTCCAAGGATGGAAAATCTACTTTCAGTGCAGTTGGGCTCTTATGGCAAAGGGGTGAATGCTACTGCTGGATTACCATCCTTGGTGCATCCCTGACCGTCATAAGTGGTTATATCCTACTTACATGCTACACAAGTGAATATGGTGATATCTGTTGGTTGAAGATCATTCAAGGAAAAATGGAACTCTAATGTTATAGGAAGTTTCTTTAAGCTTTCTTGGCTTTTAATTACTTACGTGTAAATGGAATGAGTACGCACCTGTGGTGCAAAGATTTCTCATTATTTATAAATTTTTTGTGAGAAATCATTCTGAAAATTAGGAATATATAAAAAAATATTTATTATACTAAAACATATTTTTAAGCAGAACAGTAGAAGAATTCCATTACTTGAGTCACACGCTGCACATAAAGAAATAAAAAGGATTTTTTTTTCCATGACAACTTTTATCAGTAAAAATTATTTTTAAAATGTCTTACTGGAATAAACTATTCCAGAGTTGGTGTTCTACAAAAATGAATAAATAGTAAAATAACATTACTTGGGAAATTCATGGAACTTATAGTTTGTGAATCTCTAAATTCATCTGTGATTATCAATAACTGGTAGATTTTTGTGCTTTTCTCACATTTTTATATGCAATAAAGGCAAAATGCAGTTTTGAGAAGATATTTCTTCCTACATGGTACAAGGAGATATGCTGGTTTTATAACTGACTGTATTACTTTCAGATCCCAGTCTGTATACCATTGAGAGTAAAATGTGTTATTAACCGTATATCTATATCACACATTTAGAGAGAATGATAAGTGATAGTTTACCACATGTCCTTGAGAACTACTTTTTTATCAACTTCCAGAAGCATTTATTGCATTCCAGTCCCTGAAAAGCTTTTTTGAAAGGTTCATTTTCTTATCCTTTTTATATCCTCCTATTTTCAAGATAGTTTAGATTTCTAGATTAATATGTTCCATGTTTAAGCTTTGGATTTCATGTCTCTAGAGTGTTTAAGAAGGAAATAGCAGTATTAGTTGAGATTTTGCTGTGTATTCTTCCTGCTGTTATGCCTGTGAACGTTATGCTAGGGCTGGATGAATTTGGTGTTTAATAGGAAGGATGCATGTTGTTATTAGTGAACTAGAATTCTATGCCTGAAAAAACTGTTCCATTATTTTTTCATCTCTTGCAATGGACTGATTGAAATTCCTTTCTTTAATGGAAAATCTTGTACATTAAAACCTAGTACATGTATTGTTTGTTACAAGACCAAGTTCTGAAATATACATAGAATGCAGGAACAGTCAGCTGTAAACTCTACTTTTAAACATGTATGACCAGAAAGAAAAAAAAAAAGGTTTCAATTTAATATATTCCTGGACCCACTCCACTGTTAGGAGCATGAGAAGCAATCATTTCTTTTGACTGCAACAAAGAATGAGATAAAAGCTTTTCAATTCTGAGTAACAGAAACTGATGTCTAGAGTGCCTGGCAAGTTTTCTCTTCTTATCTGCTAATTCCCAAATGCTGATCTTTTCACTGTTGAACTATAACGTTATTACACAGAGCAGAAAGAAGGTGGATGAACTTAACATCATTTTTGCCTCAGTCCCCAGCAGTATCTGTTGGTGTTTTTTCAGAAAATCTTAAGATAACATCTTAAATTTCTGGCACTCATCTTGGCAGGTCTCATCTAGAGAACTAGTTTATGCTTTGAGACAAGTCATCCTTGCTTCTGAATAAATGGAACAGGTTAGCCACCTTTGCAGACAATAGTAAGCATTACCTAGGACCAGGAGTAAAATAGTTTCCCATACAGAAGACCAAAATGCCAAGTTATATTGAATTGTAAAGTTATAGAAAAACTGTATGGTCTCTTTATTTTAGATATTGGTAATTACCTATGTTTCTGTTATTATGTCTCTGTACATAAGACCCTAATAACAGTTTTTTTGTCAAGTGAAATGGTGATGCTCCTCCCAATGTTATTTAGCCATTTTAGCCAATGAAACTGTAATGTATGATAATTTTAAGTTTGGAAAAGGTTTCCAGTGTCTTAATTCAACTTAAATCTAGACTGATGGATAATGTCAGAAATCAGTGAAGAACTTCTTTCATTCTGGAAATATTATACATTGGACATTTTCAATTGCAGTGTCATGACATTTAAGTTATTCTGTCTTATGCTTGATATACTGCGTGAAGAGATGGTAAATGGAACACCTGCATGTTTCAGACTGGGCTAATTTCTGTGTTTTAGCCTTTAGCAAGTTGCTGGCTAAGTGGGTAAATGTGCTGACAGAAAACCAGGGAAACCTCCTTGTGAGAAGCTGATTCTCTTAGCTTTCACTGAAGATCTGCTTTTGAATTCTGCTGTAATTTTATTGAAATCATTCAGTTCTCTACATAATGGTTTGATTTTGACAAATTGGCAAATTCTCATTAAAAACCCCCAACTGGATGTGTTCTTTCTCTTCTCTTCTCTTTCTTTGATGCATTTATAAGGGGCAGCATAGTCTAGAGGTAGTGCTGCTTTCTACTACCTCTGTTCTACACAGGAGTAAATATTTAGGTGGTAGTTGTTTTCATCAGTGCACACCTGACAGGAATTTTTCTTTTTAAACAATTTTCAGAAATATATATTCTGAATATATACTGAAAAGTATAAAATTGCCAGCCAGACAAGGTGTCAGTTTGATGAATAGTATATGGGATATATTTGACATGTTTTCAAGGTTCCATTAAAAGGAAAAATGCTGGACTTCATCACATATTATATATAATGTTATGGCTATGTCCTTATATATTTGATCTGATAATTTAATAACATATCTAACAGAGATTCTTGGCACCATTTTTCATCCTAACATAATCAATTTTCAGTCTAGCTCTTCATGTTCATGAATGACTGCATTAGATTCCTGCTGTTCAGAGTATGAGAACAGCCAGAGAAGGAATTGTGTCAGTACTAGCCTTTAATTCTGAGCCACACACACAGGATGAGGGTTTAGTTATCATTTGCAAATAGTTTTGTAATGCAGACCTGATCTCAAAAGGTTTACTATTACAGATTTCTTGCTCTTGCATCTCTCTGCTTTAATTTAAGGCATTTCCACTGGGATGCAGCAGTCAGCTTTTCTCATTTGATATTTACTTTATTTCTGCTGTAATTTAAACCTGCCTACTTGTCAATTTTCTTACATCTTTAGAAAATTCAGTGATTGCTTTTTCCCTTCCACTAAAGTGTCTTGTTTCTCAGATATTTTTTTCTCTTGTATAATTTTTCATGTTTTTAGTAAACTTGGAAGTTTCATTGCTTCTTCAGTCAATAAAAATCTCTTCAAGGTTTGAATGTAGGACTGACTTGTAATAGTTCTTGTGTGCTGAGAGATTAGTCAATGCTGAAGTGATATTCACTGTAAACTCCCAGATTTCTTTTTAATGCATATCTGGAGAATGTTAAATAAAAGAGAGACATTAGAGT
The DNA here is from genome assembly GCA_013400435.1 of Pycnonotus jocosus. NCBI lineage: Eukaryota > Metazoa > Chordata > Aves > Passeriformes > Pycnonotidae > Pycnonotus > Pycnonotus jocosus. Next base: position 69,425 of record VWYP01022051.1, on the reverse strand, counting down.
TGCAGTAAATAATATGGTAGCAGTAAAATAATTTAAAATTAAGTACAGGCTCCTTTTGTGTAGGAAGGTTAATTTACAGTATTATCCGTTCAGCTTGCTGTAGGAGAAAATGAGCTATTCTGAGATTCCTATGTGAAAGAGTTAAAATAATGATGTTATTAATCAAAAGGTATCTGAATACTTTCTTAAACATAGCTACATACACTGGATGTGGTTTAAAATGGATTTTGTTGTTACCTTCAGGGTTGGTGCATTGCAGTTGCTGAGAGTTACTCAATATCTGGCAGTTGGCTGGTGATACATTTTTCTTTGTCTTACTTTGCTTAAGTTGTTTAATTTGCATTCTTTTTAAACTGGCATCTTTCTATTTTACAGTTTCAAAAATTCCTGTTGATAAGGAAGTGCTGACAGAAGTGTAGGTGAGAGAATTGCTGAGTTATGGATGCTTTTGCCTTCTGGCCTTTATATTTATCAGTGCATGAGTGACTTTTAAGACCTAATATTGATTACTCACTGGTTCTTACTAAGAAGTTGCTTAAAAGGTACTCCCATAGCCAGTGGAACTTAGTAATAAATACTAATTTTATTTTGGTGCTGCTGTTACGCTCTTCTATTGGCTCAATGCAATAATTTCACATCTGATTTATGTATTTCCTTTTGGCATCACAGTCTGTTTCCTCTCCCATTATGAATTTGTTTCAGCAAGGGATTTGACTTTGTCAGCCTTCTGCATTGGGTGTTGTCTCTCTGAAATGGCCCTGCAAACTTAGATCCTCTACATTTAAGAGAGGAGGCCATGTAGAAAAGGTATTCTGAAGATGCACAAGTGCCCAGGAGATCACTTGGGCTGTGAAGTCATATTGCTGACCAAAATGTACTTTTGGTCACCAGTGCTTCAGCTAGTAGGCTGCTGATAAAGATCAACAGGATTGTTGTCAGTGGAGGAGACAGGTTACTGGTAATCTTTATCAGTCTCCAAATTTGGAAGGAGTGGGGGATAAACTATTGTTTCATAACTGTTGATAACATTTTAGTGCTAGTCAGTGCAAGTTCCATTTCATTATGAACAGAATCAAGGTAAGAATTCCAGTTCTACCTTAGCTGTGGAGGATTTAGTGGAATCCTGACCATTTCCCTTCTCTTACAGCTGAAGTGAAGTCTCCAAGGCTGTGGAGATGAGTCTTTCTTCTCTACTTGCTGAGGGATGAGCCATAACCACATCAGTTTGTTGGGGGAGAGGCTGGAAGGGTTTTGTTTTATGTTTTTACTGATTTTTATTTTTTTTTAAATCTCAGCACCTATCTATCCATCAAAGCAGCTTTATGCATTAAGATGGTTGTAAAAACATTTCACAGCAATTCTCTGTGCGCTTCCATCCCTCTTGTAGTTTTTGCCTCCCCTACATATTGGTCCTTGCCTTATTTATTATTGGTTAAATAATTAAAACTGCCTGTACCAAAATATTTCATTGTTGCAAACTGCTACATGTCATGGTGATGGATTGCCAAAAATTGTTTTCAATCGCATAGTAATAATTTTAAAAATTACAAATGGGCATTAAATGAATAGCTAGCAAAGTTAAAAGATTGTACAGTCAAAGGTCAGAATAATTGTGGTGCTGTGAGTACTTTTCAAAAGGTTAACTCATCCATTTTAACTTCAGTGGCATTTTGGTGGCCTTTTAGAGAAGCAAGCAGGTCTGTACCAGTGCAAGATTAAAATACGCTTGACTTGGATTTTAGAATACTTTGGAAGAAGATCATGAAGGAATTTTTATATTCAGATTTCCATGTAATTTAACAGCAGTGTCCCTACATATTTCTGAAATTAATTTAACTTTCTTGGCAAGCTTTTTGGAAAAGGGAGAAATTATAATTTTCATAATTGCGACTTGAGATTTATTTTCCACTCAAGGTCAGGCCTTCTGTTCTTTAGGAAACAGAAGATTTGGTCTGACAGAAACAGATTTTGGTCTGACAGATGCTAAATCTTGTAATTATTATAAAAATCATTAACTGATTGCTCAACCTGTGCTCCCAATCCTTAAGGAAGCTATTGAGATACTTTTTAAAAAATAAAGCAACATGAATAAGTAATCTCAAGCTGGTTCATTAAAAATGTTTGTAGGTGCTTCTGCTTTGGCATCAATTAAATTATAAGCAAATTATCATATTAAACAATATATACATTCTAAGAGGCCTTAAAAGTGTACACATATATCTGCTTATAAAGAGCAAATGAAGCAATAGGACCAAGAAAAGTAAGCCCTTTAAAATATGTACATTCTTCTTTCCAGTAGAACAAATGAATTAGGCTTCGAGAGACACACATGTCCTGGTCTGGACTATAGGCACGCACAAAGAATCTTTATTGTTAAGATAGAAATAATTATAGCAGTTGTGTTGACACTTTTCCTTACTGGGGATATCTTGTTAAAAGGAACAAGTACTGCACCCAGGTGCAGATTTCAATTAGGCTTGAAGGAGAGCTAGACAGTTTTCTGAGGTCACAGAATTTCTTGTAATCTTGCTATTGTTTTGGATGATATTTAAGGAACTTTCTAAAATGTCTTTCTGAGCTGTCCTCATTATTTGTGTAATTCTACTTGTGGTCTGCATTGATGTTGCTGATATATGGATTAGCACTGATTACACATTGAATTCAGTATGCATGTCACAATATCAGTGGCAAATAAATTTCAATGCTTGCTGAGACATTTTAATTAGGATTTTGTGTATCATTAAGAACATCTTTGCTTTTGCTTCTGTTTTTCCAAGCTGATATTATCTCTGCCTCGTGTGTCACTAGAGACCTAAAACTGGAATAGTTTCTCCTGGAAAAATTTTAAACTCACATATTCTTAAGGCACTTACTGAAAGAAGGTTCTTACTCCTTGGATGGATGCTCTGTCCACACTGCATGGCAGCCTGTATAAATCTGCTGTTGGGCACTTCTCTGATCTCATGTGGCCCCTGGCCAGTAGGCGACAGTGGATGAAGTTACAGACCATTGAGAAGCTGAGAATGAAATGAGCTCTTGTGTGTGTCTGATGACTTCTCCCCATATCTAGCTAGGATTTCAGAGATTTGAGTTTGCCTGGGGTGTCAGCCTGAGTTCAGCATACAGAGGCAGAGAAGCCTCAGCAAACAGAAAAAGTATTCTTTGCTGCTAAACCAATGAATAAGTGAAAACCCTGTATAAGCACCAGGGAACAGGAAATGTGTGAGGAGCCTTTTGACTCGAGACATGTTGGTCTTCCAACACATGGGTGAGGTCTCTTTTATCTAAGCAGCTGTAATTTACCAAATTCATCTGCATGAGAAGGTGCTGGTGGTGTCCAATCAGCAAAGAGCGAGTCAGGCCTGTTTATCCTGGACAAGAACCAAGTATAAGATAGATAGATGTTTCTTGGATTTCATATGCTTCCAGTATTAGCAAGCAAACTCTTATTTGGATGTTGTCTTTTCTTGTTGTGCTTCACATTCAGTTAGTATGTCCCTGAATTTAACCTGGTGTTATATCCAGACTATCCACTGAAATGCATGTCCAAATAGACATGGGTAACCATAGCATAATCCAATGTTCTGCGAATTGCAGTCATGGCAGCAGAACAAGAGAAGACTTCTTGAAGGACACCAATTGAGTGAGGAATGAGAATTGAGAGGGGGTGCTATTAAAGGTGACTCAGATTAAAAGAAGAGTTGCTTCTATAAGTGAAAGGCCCTGATTGCACGGCCTGCAGGAGGTTCTTTCTATGGTGTACAGTACAAAGCATCCACACAACTCTGGCAATATCATGCCCAACTCAGCTTTAGGAAACACTGCCTTACCCACATGAGATTGACATCTTCATCACTTACAACAGAGTAATGAAAAGCAATGATATCCAGCTTTCCAACTGTTCATCATTCATCCCTTACTCAGCTTTATTATCCAGCTATTTTCCTTGCATTTCCTCTATGTTCTATCATCACAAACCCAGCACACAGCAAAGCAAAGTTCATTTGCTCTTCCTTATGTTTCACTATCAGTTTTCATTTCCAGGTCTGCTGCTGGCTGTCTTGTCCTTTTTCTGACCTGTTATGACATGACAGTTTCCATAATATTTTCTTCTCTCCCCGATTACTGAAGCTTTTTTAATCTTGTTGTTCTCCCTTCTATCCTTGCTGACTTGAAGACCAAGCTCTGTTCTAGTTCCCTTCCTCCCCCATGTCATACCTGTCCACAACAGTTGTATATCCCTTAGTTTTCCCTCCTGCCTCATTCACTGCTTGTCAGTCCTCTCTCCTTCCTTCTTCTTTGATTTTTTAGAATTTTCTTCTAGTCTCTTAAAATAGACATTCCTGAGTCCTGGAGGGAACTGAGCTAGTGGCAGCTCACCTGAAGGGCATGTGCTCAAGCTGATGCAGCAAGGCACAGCCAGAGCAGAGCCTCGTGTGAGCAAGGTAGACTTGCACCCAGCTCCCTTAGAGCATGGGCAGAATGAGCCTGGGCTGCCTGGGAGAGACCCAGCATTCTGTTTCTTTGTGTTACCCACACTCAGTAGTATGTTCAACTCATGACTATACCTCATAGGCATCAGATGGGCCCAAGCAGGAAGGAGAAAAAGGAAAAAGAAGTTTTTTAATCAGTGTTTTGGAAGCAGAGCCACACTGATATGACTGTAATGCTTCTGTTCTGCCAGGCAGCTACAATTGCTTTGGATCTTTCTGCAGCTTCATAAACACCTCTGCATCCCACACAGCAATCACTTAGTGCACTGTGTACCTACTGGCTTCAGGTAGTAACCAGCTGTGACACATCTGTCTAATCCTCATTAGGGGTCATAGGTTATTGCACTGGAACAGAATTTCACATCACGGTGCCGATTAGTCTGTGATAGAATAATCAGTGTCATTGCCCTTCCTCAAATGCCAGTTATGAACATTTTCTAAGTCATTGTAGCAGAAGTCAATTTTTACATTAGCAATCTCAGCTACCTCACAGAAGCATTCTTCTATTTCATCATTTTTCTTTTATTTTTCCAGGGGATAATGGAAAAAAAAAAATGGTTCTGTGACAATACCATGCTTGACACCCTTTGAAGGGAGGAATAGGAATGCTAATGTTTACTGTAGGTGGAAATGTGTTAAGTCTCAGTCTCTTGGTGCAAGACTAAATCTCTTGAGTTTGTCATAGAATTCTTGGATATAGCTTGCTATGGCAATTGTTAACTGAAAAATCAGCTCTTTAGGATGATATAAACCAAAGATTTGGTCAGTTCTTTTATCTGATACACTTATAGGGTATATTTGAAAGGTAGATGACAAATGAATACACCTTTTTTTTTTTTCTTCTGTGAGGTAAAAAACCCAGTAAAATAGCTGAAAACTAAAGCTATATAAAAATAATTTTTCACAGCTGTAAGTGGACATCTGAAGGAGAGACTGTGTTTAAATTAAATACTTTTATTCCCAACAAAATAGAAAATGATAACTTTTGATATAGGACTGGTATTCATTACAGAAGGTATGTAGGCATGACAGACTGGATTTTTCTGGAATACAGAGTGCTCATGAAGTTACCCCTCCCAAGTGAAATGAGGATTAACAGACAAAAGGAGAGACACTGCTTTAAAGCAACCATTACCATGGTGGCCAAGGTGATGTCTGGAAGGGAAGGAGGTGAGATCAAATAAGTATAGTGGAGAGAAGTGAAAATTTTGTTCCAACAGTTTGTCTGACATGCAACTAGTGAGTTGCCCTGTTCAAAGTTATACAGGTGTTTGTTCTGGGAGAGCTTTTGGCAAAGGGGTTGACAGTCATGAAGCTGACATATGAGTAGTTCTGATTTACTTGCAAAAGCAATTAGATGATTTTTATCTTACAATCCAGGTGTAGATACAGAGTTAGAATGAAGTGTCTAATTTGTCTGAAACTTCTTGCTCAGCTTTACTGAGGATCACTGAGCAACACATCAGTGGTTTTCGTAGTTTGTGGGTATAGATCCTTTCAAAACTTTCCACTTCACCTTGATGTGATTTTTTTAACATTCTTTTATCAAATAATCAGATATAATACCATGTTTTTTCTTTCTGAATGTATAACACTTTATCCATGTTAATAATGTATTTTCAACTTGACTCCCTAGTTAAATCTGTTTCTTGAAAGACTACTAGCATTAAATCTTATTAGAGTATATTGTAAAAATAGAGATTAGTGAAATTAGATGGTGTTTTGAATGTGTTACATATTTTCAGAAATCCTAGTTGGCTAACAGCATATGTTCTGCCACTGATTAATTATAGCCATGGAACTACAACTATCATGGAGACAGTATTTAGTGTTGAAGAATCATAAGCTTTCAGGGACTTAAAATCTTCCTGTCCATAAATATTACTCTGAAATTTTTAATTTTCCATCTTTCACCTCAAAAGCAAAGTTCTTTATGGTTTTAGGGCTGGTGAAGTCTTGTTTACTATATCTGTTTTCCTTAACATAGAAATAGCCAAAATTCACTTCTCCTCATTCTCTTCCCTACATATACTTCCAGATATTTTATTTAGCTCTCAGATAAAAGAAAACAGATTTTACAGAACAACAAGTGATTCTTTTATAGTCTGAAGAAATGTACTTTAGTATAAAAGTTGGAAAATTCAGCATAGCACTCAGAGAGGTAGGTTAGGGCAATTAGTCAATGGATAGACAGTCAAAGTGACAGAATGGGTTTTCTGTGACCATGTGGCTCTGTTAAATTGAATATTTGGAATATAGCTTTAAATAACTGTGTACCTGCTGCAGGCTGATTTAGAATGACATATAAAAAGTTCTACACCTTAATGCAGAATTCCATGCAATGAGCAAATGGAGATGATCTATAGAGACAAATTATTTCTTCAGCTGTCAAGTCCTAACTCTCCAGTTAGAAAAGCCAAGATAGCACTACAGTTGCATCCTAGGAAAGGTTTCTTAATGAGATATTCTGCAGGGCCATGCTATTCAGTCTTTTCTCTGGAGGACCCTGAATGCAAAGGAATTCTAAAATAACTATTTTCCTTCAGTACAAGGTCTGTCTTACACTGCTGGAGCTTGTAAAGAGGCCAAGATGTCATTAATTACTGACTTATTTGTGATCTACAAGTAGTTTTTACACATTAATTGCTACATTTATGTAAATTCTTATTTAGTTCTCAGAAAATTCTATCAGGATCCTTCAGCTGACTGTGCTGCTGGATTTTTAGGAGTTGGATTTTTTTAGTTCTGTCTTTGTAGAGACAAAAAATTAATGCTATTTGAAGCTGCAGAACTGCTCTATGATCACCATTTTTGTATTGAAGTAGTTGGCATCTCTTCTCAGAGTCAATCAGTCCCATATAAGTTACAATTCACTGGTCCTTCAATTCCTCTGCCCATTTAAGCAGAAGAAACTGTTATAAAGATGAACAGTCCTTGTTCTTCATTTGCACAGATTACCTGCAGCCACACTAACTGGACAATGTTGGCATTTAGGAGCTCAGCACAGTCGGTCCCTCTGGGCTGGAGGATGTTTGTAGCTGGTGAGAGACTTTTGAGAGACTGGCCCATTGCAGAAAGGTTCAACTGCTGGCAGGGATATCATTCACCCTCTGAAGTTAATTGTGGTTAATTGGATCTGACTCTGCATTTTCAGATAAACCAAATAATATCTTCATTTGAATTCACTGTCAAACTTCTAATTCTTGGCTTAAAAAGCCAAAGAAATTGCATGAGACAATGTCCTGCATTGTAATTACTGCTGGCATTTAAGTAGAGTAAGGAAATTCAATTCCTATTTCACGGATAATGTTTGGGTTTTTTTAACAGAAACTTGGCTATAATGTCTACATAAATTTAACTCATAGCAGAAATAGAAGACTTTGAAGACATTTTTAGACATAAAAAAAAGCTTATGGTAAATATGAAGACATGATGTTAAAATATATCAGAAGAAGATAGAACAAGAAATTAGACAAAGGACAAAATTGTTGCCTTTTTTCAAATACATTGACTTTGGAAAAAAGGGATCTATTATAATGTCTGTGTGTATAAGAATTCATGCAGTCATACATATGAATTACTTTTGCCTATCCTACTAAATATATTTTTATGAACTGCTACCATGGAAGTTATGAGTAGAACTCTCATCAGCTTTAATGGCAGTGAATCAGACCTTAGTTGTATTATAAATATTTTCCAACTTCAGGCATTAGGATCGGGGATGTATGTTTATAGTGAATTATTTCTGTATCATCATAGCCTCAGAACTCAGTTTAGCATTATCTTGAAGCATTTGATAATTATTATTATTTCCTCATTTGAAGTTTTAAGGTACACGTTTTCAAAGGATAAAGTCAGTAGGACTTGTAGCTGCCTGCCAGTTCCACACAAGCAGCCCCTCCTGCATGTGCTGAGTCATGTGTTTTGCACAGCTGAAGGCTGTTGGAAAGGAGTCCCTTGCACCTTCCTCTGCAGATGAAAAACACCAGTGTTTATGGAAACAGTAAGCCCATGGCAAATGCTACTGCTGTAGGAAGGGAAACAAAAGTAAATCTGTGGGAAAAGGCAACACTTTCAAGAGTCAGTTTTACTATCTAGGTATTCAAGGAAAATACAAATTCAGATTAAGGCTTAAAATATTTACCTTTGCTCTGTTTCTTTATATTGTTCATGCCGCCTTCACACAGAGAAATCTCATGTTATGTTCATTATCTCAAACTAGAATAGTTGAATGGAGTCAAAGTGAGTTTGTTTTCTGCAAGCACTCAACAGCACTTAGTGTACTTTATGTCCAGTTTTTCTGTATGGTGGTAGAAAATTGTAAAATTTTGCAGGGGGAGTAGTATTTGCCAAAAATGCTTTACTTGCACAATATTCTCTCTGAATTCTCTCAATAAATGTATGTTGCCTCAATACATGCAAAAAACAGTATTTATGTGTGTTACCATGGCATCATCACTGCTTGAAAATGTTTGTAGTGGTTGTGTTTTATCTGTGGCAATCCAGAAGGTGAGGTTTCAGGAAGAGAGGGTATTTTGTTAAAAGTAACTGATATGGCTGGGTAAAATAGATGTGCTTTTGGGAACATAATATTTTCTAGGTTTGTCCATTTTTTTTTTTTTCCCAGCTATGTCAGTTGGTCCAATAAATCTATTCTCTCTGCCTTAAAACTTTGCCTCACACATAACAGTTACATCATTCACAACTCCGTGTTTGTTAAGGGAGGTCCTAGTGCTGTATGTTCATTTATGGCTAAGGGTAGTGTTTTGACTCTCTTAGCATGCCCTGTGTCATGTTATTGGATTGATAATATTAGGGATGTATTAGAAGGTGCTGTGCTAGCTATCAAGAGAGAAGTTTCCTCGAGATTAGAATGTAAGTGAAAGCTGACAGGCTGCATAACCATTGTACAAAGCAAAGGCAGTACCATAATGGCCATTAATGTAATTCAACTACAGTGATGAGAGAATAGACAACTTCAAGTTTTTTATCAGTAATTAGGTCTCAGTGAAGAGTATTGTGAGGCTACTCCAAGTAATTACAATTATTTTCTTACCCAGACCTGTATTTTTGTTTTACACTGTGCATGCCACAAATTACAGTAAATTTTACATTTGGTCAGTACAAGGTAGAGATGGAATTTCTTTTCTATCCACAGGTAATCATCATTTCTTTAAAAATGGCATTGTTGATTTATACACACCAAGGACATTTTATTGCTGTCTCTCAGTCATGTGAATAGTTAAGGCAATTCATCAGCACAATACTTATGCACTCTTTCAAATTAAACAATCTGTTACATTAATTTTTTTGCAGGACAGGAAAAATGACAGATTGTATTTTCAAACTTTGCAAATTATTCTAGGATCCTGATGAAGAAGGCATTTATGACCACAGTGGAGGAATAAGTTTTTACAAGAAAACAGAATGTAAAAAAAAAGTTGCAGCTGGAGAGTTCTTTTATAGTTCTGGAATATAATTAATGAACTGGTTTTGGACATGTAGGAGCCCAAATTGAAATCAGAGTTATAATTGCAAAACATAAGATATTGTAGGGAAATTTCCCAGGGCCTTATAGAGAGGTAAAATTAAATCTTGAATTCTCATTGTAGTTCAATACTTGCTCAATGTGCATTCAAAAATCAAAATATTTTTCTAGCCCTTGTTCAAAAGCCACAGTAACAACAGCCCACCAACTGAAGCCCCTTGATGTGAGCATTTATATTTCTCAGAAATAATTGCTGTTATCTGATAGAGATATACAAATACACAATGCCAAAATAGGCTTTGGAGTATTTCTCTTCCTTCTCTCTTGTCCCTAGAGTTACCACAATTAGTACGTAGACCTTAGTTAAAATGCTTTGGTGTTTCCCTTTAACTTTCATTATTTATATTAATGTGTTTTCCTGGTTATGGTTTTATCTATTCCTGCCACAGATGTAAAAAACTGTATCATCATCTGTATTAGGCCTGGATACTTTATAGAGATATTGCACAAAAAAGGTGCGTGAAATCCAATACTGGCATGGCCATCTCCAGTGAAAGCACTGTTTTCTATAATGCATATTTTCAGATGATTTTGTACAGTCCTTATTTCTGCACAGGCATTTTCTACTGAAAAACAATAATTTGTAACTTAGTACCAAAAATAACTATGATGTTCAAAGAAAGATGAAGACCATAGCTCAATGCTTCATTCATTTATCCATCCTGCAGGAGTTTGTGGCATGCCCTGAAGCTGGAGCAGCTTGATTAAATTTTGCCAATATACATAAAGGCACATGCTGTTCTCTCCACCCAAAAATTTTTAAAAGCATGTGATTTTCATAGAATGCAATATTTAAAATTTAGCTCCTTTTTTCTTTTCCTTTGAAAAGATTGACAAGATGTAGCATTTAATTTTGCTTGTTTTCCTATACTTAGTGTTGTAACATCAGTGAAACACTGCAAAATAGCTATTGGTGGGTAGAATAGACCCATAGGGATAAACCTAAACATTTGTACCATGACCATGAAACTGAATTAGGTTACCCAGGCTTAATAGGTAGGACATGATCTTTCACTTCTTGTGACTTTCACAGAGGTTTTACCTGCAGCAAACAGGTAAATGCTCTTCAGTGCTTGGATACTTGATTTGAAACATCCATCCTACTTAAACCCTAGACCAGATATGCCATGTTACCATAAAATTCTGTTTCATAATAGAGTAAAATTAATTGCTGTAAGAACTCAGATTTTTTTGGAAAGCCAAGCCATTTCAAGATATGTGTAACTTCATAGTTACAGGAAAACTCTTATATACACCTGACTTAATGTACTTTTTATTTTAGAGGCACAAAGTAATTAAAATTATTTGAGCATTGTTTTACACCACCATGCAGTGGAACTTGCTGCAAAAATCCTCAAGACAATCCTCAAATCAGGTGATGCATTAGTATGTTTTTGCTTGGTCCTGCATGGAGATTCTAGTCCAAACCCTGAAGCCAGTTGCTCTTCAACAAGGCTAATTATTTCAGAGCCAGCTATGCACCTTCCACTTTTGGAGCCGGATGAGCAGCTAGCTGAGACTTCTTTTTCTATAGTCTGGGATAAAGAGTGTGTATGCTTGTTGTCCTGGAAAGAATCTTCAGCTGAACCTAACTCTTGTCACTCAGTTCTGCCTTGAGGAAGACAACACTCACTAGGTTTACTTCAGAGGCTTATTTAGTAGTGTCACTAAATTTTTGTTTAATGGCAGGTTTTTGAAAAAAAAAAAATTGAAGATATTTAAACTTGTAAGTTTATATTTAAAAAGTATGAAAGACTATGAAGAAATAAGAGGTATGCACATGCAAATACTTTATTTAGTACTCTGGTTCTTTCTTCTTTTGGTACATTAACACTATTGCAGGTTTTGTTTTTTTTTTTTAAAAAAAAAAGTATGCCAGCTCTTTAACCCCTCTTTCTGTAGTCAAAGGCATCAGGTACGTGTAAAGATGGCCAATTTTACATACTTTGCTACATCTTATTTAATTTACGTGGGCAGTTAGACATATCAGCATGTGAGAATGCCACCTTCTTTTAGAACAGTTTCTTAG
>VWYP01022051.1:19635-57338 GCA_013400435.1 Pycnonotus jocosus | reverse complement strand
AGAACAGTTTCTTAGGAGGGGATGCTGTTTCATAAATTGTCTGCAGTTGAGGCAGCCATGGGTGAAATGGCCTTTCTTATTAAATGTCACAAGATTTAATGTCACAGTATAATTGGGATGGAGGGATAACTGAGTGAGGCTCAACATGTCTTTTTCTGCTAACAGATTATTAATCTGCAGGAGTGTTAAAATATGTCTTATAAAGGCCCTATTCTATTGAAAATTGTTGGCTCATAGGAAAAAAACCCCCAATCTATTTTATTGCAGAGCTCATGAACAACAATTATGGACTTCCTCCACAGAGAATTTAATTTGTAACTAAAGTATGCTGCAGAATGGGGTACAGTAAGGCATTTATGAAACACATAGCCTTAAATATTTTTTTTTAAACAGCAAAAACCTATATATATAGCACCCAAACACCATAAAACAGGTAACTACTGAAAACTGATTTCCTTTGGAAAAGGAAAGGTTAAATCAGCATTTAACCTTCATTTGAGAATTTTCTTTCAGTAATTTGACTTGATTTAATTTAACAAATAGTTTATTGATATAATGAATACCTACAGAGTTATTAGTTAAATACAACTAACCAATTTAATGATGAAGACTTTTCTGTCTGAATAAAAAAGCAGTGTAGAACATTAAAGACACTGTTGTGTCTTGAAATTTTAGATTGTTCCATTGCTTTTCAAGTAAAATACAATACCAATAGGGAAACCTTTTGCAGATATCATTGTATTTCTGATGGTTACTTTTTGAAATACGATTTTTCTTAATGGCAAGGGGTATATCATAGAATCATGGATTTGGGCTGGAAAAGTCCTGTAAGATCATCAAGTTCAGCCAGCACTGCCAAGTCCACCAATAAACTCTGTCCCAAAGAGCATCTGCACGTCCTTTAAATACCTTGACATCTTCTGGGGAAGCACTGTCTTACATCATACAGCTTTTGCCACTAAGAATCATTTTCAAAGAAAGTTGAAAAAAAACCAAAATTCCCATATCCCCTTGTTACTGTTTCTCATTTGGAAAAAATTTTGACAAGCAGTTAAAGTACATTTATTTTATTTTCTCTCAGAAAACATTCTTACCAAAGAACAACTTAGCAACACAAATGCTGCGTTTCTACACTAAAAGTCAGAAATGTTTCTAACCAGAAATGTTTTGCAATGGAATTTTACTCTCTAAACAAAACAAAACAAATACTTTCACTGAATATTTGAGTGCCACTTTGCTGTAATTCAGAGGGATACAAAGTCTGCATGCATTAGAATTTTCTTTCTTGGAGGGAATATATGGAGTTTTTTATAGCCAATAACTTGAAGTACTTAGGAAGCTAAATCTTTATAAATGTTCTAGAAAAGTCCTACGATTTAAGCGTAGAGACTAATTTTAAGTGAAAAATAAAAGAAGCTTAACCAAGCAATATATTCTCTCTCTTCTTTCCTTCAAAGAAATAAAATAAACAAACAGTAGCCTATACTGACTAATCAAAATTATAATAGACAGTAAAAATGTTTAGAATTTGATGCAAATTCACTCACTTTCCAGTTCTTTTTGCCTATTTAACCATTCCCTCATCAATTATGTTCTGCATAATTTATCACATTACCATAATCTATATTCACACTCTGAGTTTACAGAATGTCTTAGTCATGCAGAATGGCTGAAATAAATTGCAGAGGACATCAGGGTACTGCCTTTTCTAAAATAGCTACAGTAGAAAAATATGAAAAAAATGGGTCCATCTTGATAGTATTTACAGGAGTGGTTTATCATGAGGAAATCCTTCTTAGAAAGTAAATGTTTGTATTAAAGGACTTTTCTGAATTTTGCTTCCAAGAGGAAATAATCAGAGACCACCAGCCAATCTGACAGCACTTAAGGCTATGTTTTTTAATATGGTATCAATTCAAATGTATTCAGGCCTCCAAGGAAGTGGGATGCCAGGCAGAGCACGTAGGTAGAAGAATTCTAGAAGCTAATGTGTTACTCTGTTGAACTGTAGTGCAGCTTCCCCATCTGTCAGGTTCTTATAGGCTGAAAGAACTGAATAGAGCCAACCTTAAATGACTAATTTCAAAGTGGTGATTCTGAGTAATGCACATTTAACAGGTATTCTGTCTTTCTTGTTGAACTGCCAGACAGTAGCCCAAAGTTTACACATACCCTGCCTAGGATGCCTATTTCTGCAAAAAGTAGCTGAGGGGAAACCTCCTTTGTAAGACATCTTCCACTGATGTAGTTCACTCTGAAATATTGCACAGCTGAAACTCAGAAATGTAACTCCCTACAGAAGAACCATATGGCAAACTCACTTGTTTTCAGGTACTCATAAATTACTGTGCAGTTCTCCTCCTGGTATTTGCAGCTTAGCATCAGAGAAGATGAAGAACTTTGCTTCAAAAAAATGGGAAAAATATTAAAAATCAGTACTTTTATTCCAGCTGAATAAAAAATTCCTTAAAAATTTTGGGCCAGCTTGTGTCCTTGTGAATTCAACTGGAAGAACTCTCATCAAAGTCAAATCCCAATGAATTATAGACAAGTTTCAAGAGGGTTTGTTTGTTTGTTTTTGTGGTGTTTTGTTTTGTTTGACTTTTTTTTTTAACCTTGGAACAATATAAATACTTAATACAAATTCTTTGTACTGAAAAAGAGAGGAGGAAGAGCTCAAGGTGCATTTTTTCCTGTAAGAAAGAAAATATGGCAAAGCATCTCAGCAGTAGCTCTTCTGTGAAATAAAGGAGATAAAGTGAGAGTTGTTCTCAGAATTAAATTACTGCTAATTAAGCTCCCTATCTAGCATGAGAAAAAAAGCCTTTTTTCCCCTGGGTTCTTATCTCTACTGATAGTCATACAAATCATAAGATAAAATCTGCTCCTGTAGAAACAATTTGTAACTGACATAGGCATATCAGGTAAACTTAACAAACCTGACAAAAAATTCTGGCAAAAATTATTTCTTGAAAGTTACTCTGGTTCTCTATCTGAAAAAGCATCTGTAACTTCTTTTGTTTGGGATGGGTTTTTTTTTTCTTTCTTATGATGACATAGCTGCAGTTGCCTGCAGAATTATAAAGGCTTTACATGGCAGTTTCCAGAATTTAAAGTACCTCTTAGAGGTCATTCTCAATATTACTTTGAGAACCAGATATGAAAAGTGGGAACAGTATGCCTTAAAAAGCTTATTAACAGAAGATTTCCATTTTGCATTAATTAATCCCAGTTCTCAAAACATCACATTTGCTCAGAACTAAAAAAATCTGAAACATTTCTGGATCTCCTGAGGCAGCCTGGGGCAACTCTGTCAGGAGTCCAGATAGTGATCATATCAACGGGACTTCCATTCGGTGAGAATTCATAAAATCCAGAATACTTCAGAAAAATACTTCTGGTTTGTGAAAACTGATATTGAAAAAAATCTGTTTGCTGGAATATTTCTAAACAGTTCTGTTTATCATCATTTCCAAGATATCTGGGCATCATTTGCTTAATGCACGTAGGTGTCAGCAATATTGCTAATAAAAATGGTGAAACCATAAATGTTCTCTTCAGTGTATGCATGTAAACACGAGCCATTGAATTGAGTCTGGGTGAATGATGACAACGCAATCTTTAATTTTCCAGGATGAAAGAACTCCAGTGTTACATTCCCAGCAATGACAGTGTTCCAAGGCTGGTTCTTGTCTCTCACCAAGACTGTCAGTTTCAGGTGAATGGAAGCGAAATTCAGATGAGTGATTGATTAATTATTGACTCAGTTCAGTAGTAGGTACATCCTCTTGTAGGAGTGGATAAATAGTTTTTCCATGGGAGGAGAGGGCATACTTGTCAGTATTTGGTGCAAAGAAATCATTCTGGTCATTGATACAATCGGTGAACATCAAGTCAAGTGCCATCTGCAATAAAAGTCAAGGCTACAACTCCCTCTCTCATGTGTCAGGGAACTAATTTGACCTGTTTAAATATGTGCGTGTTTTGGGTCCATGTTCTTCTAGGCTAAAGCCACAAAATTTAATTTCACCCTTTAAGAGACTGAACTGCAAGTGTACTAATTAATTAGCTATTAGCAACTGATGTATGTTATAGTGCTGGAGAAGAAACTGCAGAGAGTATAGAAAATTGCCTCCTGCTAGGATAGCTCAGAGCAGCTTTTGTCTGCTTATTAAACATAAGTTACAGAAAGTGAGAAGGACGAAGCAGAGAAGGCATATGTGTGAAACCCATGCACCTCATAAGCATAGCATTGATGTTAATACAGAGGGTGTGATACAGGCATCTCTTGAAAGCTTCTTAGTAAAATTGTGTGGTCTTTCCTGCTGTGAAATTGTAGCAAATACTGATGAGCCTTCTACTGAAAATTGTAGCCAAACTGTTTTTGAGGTTTTTGGGTTTTTTTAATATGTCAGGCAGAAGTAGGGGAGAGAGGACTTTCACACTGACAGTGTAGGCTAAAAGACTCTTGCTTTTTATGAAGTTCAGGAATGAAGCTACAAACTGTGAGCATAAACCTAGCAGCAGTAAAATGTTAAGTTTTTAATTTCTTCTATTAGATTAAATTCTCCAGTGCTACATTCATTACTATACTTATCATTAGTAAAAAAGCAGACTCCACAAATTCTAAAAATGCCTAGGTTTTAGAGTAAAGGTTAAAGATGGTCTTCATCTCTGATGTTTTAGTCTTCCAGAGCATAGTACATGTGGAGGAATTTATTCTCACTAGACTTTCTAGTAATGTATTTAGTTTTCTGCACAGAGCCACTAGAATATACAACATCATCTGAAAAGCTGGAGTAGCTAATGGTTTAGTGAGAGCTTTTCTAGCAGATGTTTTGTCCAAGTTTACAAAACATACTCAGACAACCTCAATTTCATTTGAACAAAAGAGTGTTTGTGTGGCCTATTCCTCTTTTCTGCTTCCAGCTTATGTTCTGCTTGGCTTTGCTGTGCTCAGTACTTACAGGTGCTATTCATAGTAAAAAAACCCAAACCAAACAACAAAATAAACAATTCCTCAAAGCAGAAAATGTGGGTTTCAGCTTCTAAATCTTTGCATACATGTTCTGATGAGTTTTATGCTATTGAATATATGCATATTTGAATTATCTTATGGCCCAAGGCATACTAAAACTGCTGGGTACTTGAGAAGAAGCAAGGCACACAGAAGCTGGAATTTACCCTGGAGTTTACTTTAATGAAATACCTAGATCCCTTATGTCTTTATAAAATAATGTATTTTGAAAATATTAATTGAATTACCAATATGGATTATATGATGTTACCAGAAGTTCTTATGTCATAAAATAAGGAAGGCCCACCCCATAAATTCAGTGTTGGATATGGGATACATGTGATAGGATTCTCTTTGTAGATGTTCTCAAACCTGAGAGTTACTGACCAGTGAAAATTATTTGTCTGAATAACACATTAGAATTGTATCTACAGGCATTGCAATGCCTGCATTTGTGTTTTACAATAGCAAGATTAAAGTTGCATTAAATTAGATCAAAGAATAGAACTGAATTGCTTTTTTGAACTCCCTTGTCCTTTTCCCTCAAATTACTGATATACGTGCTGTGTGCTCGTGTACTTCATTCTTCTTAGTCATGATGTTTTACGTCATAATTGTGAAGTTAATTTAATTTTTTTTTTTGCAAATTTCATTTGCCAGATAACATTGGGGATTGAAAAGAAATTATATGAAAAACAACTGGCCTAAAAAGCTACCTTATCTACACTTAGCCAAAATTTACTTTGGGAATTGCAAAGCTGGTTAGTTTTTTATTTTAGTCCCCACTTATTCTGCACTTGGTTTTACCTAGTCTGTACAGTCCCTGCCACAGTAGAACAACTGCTAATTAGAACTGTGAAGTGCTAATACACAACAAATAATTAATAGTAGTATCATGAAAGCATTAAAAAAACATTTCTAAACAGATGGTCTGAAAGCCACAAGTAAAGTAAGTCAGAGAGGTTTTGCATTTATATGTATAATCAAACAAACTTTCATACTATGATTTTTCCAGTGAAACAAACAAGTACATCTTTGGAGGTTCTCCTATCACCAGCAGTAATTTTCTGCTTTTGCAAACCTGCACAAACTAATCAAATAGTAATAAGAAAGGTCTTGATCCTGTTTTCATTGACTTCATTCTGAGTTTAGCATTGACTTGGAAATGATCACTGCTGGATGGAGAATTATTACATAAAACAGAATGTGTATTGGGTGGCAGTTTTGACTTGGAGTTTTGCTAGAATTATCATAGTAATTTTTACTATTGACTCTTTCCTTAATTTAATTTGCTAAAATAATTCACTGCTTTGTGAGATAGGTTCTCATCTTACCTTGTATTACACTAGGATAACTTCCATGTTTGGAAGAAAATGACAAGATTGAATTAGTTGAATATTCTTTATTTGGGAGATATGTTAGATAATTTGCCTAAGAGTAAACTAGAAAAATAAAATCAGTAGATTTTAACAGCATGTTGAAATAAGAGACAAAGCAGAAGAAACATTTATTTATAGTATTCTCATACAATTGGTATTCTCTGCATCAGAAAATTGGAGTCTTAGGCAAGGACTTGAAGGAGAGTCCTAGGCAAAAGCACTTATGCAAGTGAAATCAGTAGATGCCTTCCTAATTAAGTTAACTTTATAAAGCTCTTTCTCTGCTTTGTTTCTTTTTCTACTTTGTTAAACTTTATTGAATGATCTGTGACTTAGATCCTGACAATATAGATGTCTGTGTTAGAAATGCACTGGCTTTCTGAGTGGCAGAATTTTTATTAGTATACTTTGATTTATCTTATGAGCATGTTAAACTTCAGAGCCTGCTGCGTTCTCAGTTAAGAAACTTCGAAAATTGTTCTATTAAGTTTTATGTTGTCATATTAAAAAAATATACCCTTTCCAGTCTCTCATATCAAACTCTATGCACCATTTTGTCCTGATGCAGACATTTTCAGTGAACTTTATTTTACATAGCTCTTTCTCTGTCATGGGCTTTTCTCTGCCAGTCATGATTCCTTCTCCCTTCCTCTTGTGGTGCTTTGTGGATTTGGGGGATTTTTTTCCTTCTTCAGACTGCACAGATTCTTCAGATTCCACAGAATCCTTTGTGGATTTTTTTTCCTTCTTCAGACTGCAGGAAGTTTTTTGGAGAAAAGGCTAAAGGTGAAGATACCTCTCAAATGTGGAGGTGATTATCCAAAAACCTCTGTCTTCCCCTTTACTGAAGATTTCCCCTCCTCTCTTCCTGCCATTCTGGGGAATGATCAGATGGGACAGTTCCTGCCTGCTGTGTACAGCCAGGCCAGTTGTGGCAGGACACTTGCAGCTGGGTGGCCATCCCAGGTGTCCCTCCAGCTGCTGCTTGATTCCAAGGAGCATGAGCTGCTTTTGCATCCTGTAAACATTGCATCTTGCCCATCAAATCGGCATACATTGGGACAAAACCAATGTAACTGTCATTAAAAACCATCTTTACTGATAAAGACCAAAGCACTCTGTACTTTTAAAGAAATGTTATCATGGAATTGAGTAATTTTAATGAGTATAGAAATTGTAATTCCTCAGATATACATACATGTAATGAGAGCGATTACCATGCAACAATAAACCATCACTGCTATTATAAAACCATAAACTGTTATTCAATTTACTATAAAATTCAAAATCTAATTGAATGTGCTAGTTTAGCATAATTCCCACAAGCCATCATTCTTTAATATTGTGAAATGAATGGGAGGGTTGTGGAGCTATTAATTGTTACTGACAAGCAATAACCACTGGAATGAAACTCCAATTATCAGCAACCATTAATCACATTTACTGTCATCTGCAATGTCAAGAAAAAATATTCTAAACAGCTAAAAGGAATTTATATTTCTTACATTTTAACTCTATAGAAATCAGATAGTCTTTTGCTGGGATAAGCAGGGAATTACAAAAGTGTATTTTCAGTCCTGCTCAGTCTTGTATTTTCCAGTTTAAAAAAACCTTCCCACTTTATTGCATTTTGATAGAGGCTTAGGTGCCATGCAAGTTTATCTCTATACAGTTATGTATGATTTATACTATAATTGTTGCTAGCATGATGTTATTGCAGTCACTGGCTTTAAAAATAAGAAATTATAGAGATCATCTAAGCATGCAGTTCACTAGTCTGTTCCAGGAAAGCAATTAATTTTGCTTTTAGGATGCAGCTTGATCAGGTGTAGTGTTCTTGGAGATGAGGGTGTAAACAAGGGTGGCAGAGTCTTGCTCAGAAAACATTGTTCTATACTTTTGATCTTGCTCATTTCTCAGATTCTGTTGTTTAATTCAAATAATTGTTTTCCTTTGAACCTACGCAGTATATCAAAACCTCAGATGTACATTTCTGGGAATAAGGGGATAGGAAGCTGTTCAGTACTAGTGAGTGGATTGGCCATTTGTGCAGTGTAGACATGGCAGTTAAAAGGCCTCACTTACAAAATGGGATCTGGTCACTGAAATTTTCCCCTAAAAATAACAAATAACACTGCTGGACCATATCGACCATATTGTGGCCCTAACTCTCAAATGATATTGAGGTTTCTTCTGAACTACAGAAAACCATTCTGAGTGATCAGGACTTCAGATTTTGCCAGTTGTTTACCTTGAGAGTCTGTCAGCTTTTGCTGGCATAAAAAGACTTAGATTTAGAATGAGGAAGCATTTTGGAAGTAGAAAAAGGAAGCAAAATAAGGAAGAAGACTAAGGAAGAATTTAGAAGCACCAGTCCACAATATGCTGTGAATAACTTCATTTAGAAAAAACACTGAAATCCTAAATATTTTCTTTACTGTATTATTGTTCACTCATGGTTTCAACACTTCATAATCCAGTGAAGCTACGAGTACTCTAACACAAATCAGCAGAACAGGTATAACATCTGTTCATAATGTACTGCAAATATCCAGCAGAGTATCTTTTTAGAAGAAACATTTGAGAATTGACAAATGAACTATATATCAAAAGAAGCCGTAAGATATACACAAATTGTATTTAGCTAGGTCTGAGGCACCTCTAAGGCACAGAGCAGCTCCTTTTTTTTCAAGTTTTTGAATAGAGGTGTATCTATAAATTGGATATAGTAGGACCTCTGGAAGTGAAAGTCAGAGGCTGACAGTAGTAACAATTTTATTATTCCAGTTATTATTTGTATAACCAGTTTATTATTTACATAACTAGTTTTCCAAATTTTCAAATATTGCTTTTTCACTAAAACTAATGTGTGTGTAATTGACAGGATGGTTTTATAGTGTTCAATGCACTCTTGAATAGGTTACATCTTTAAGATTCTGTTCTCTGAAATCCTCTTAAGATACTGTCACTCATCAGCCTTGCTTACTTAAAAACTGTGGTTGGATAAAAATACCTTATTTCTGATTGTCTTGGTGAATGAAATTGAATGTCCTTCCTCTGAAACACAGTAAATTCTTGGCCCACCAGCATTTTCTTAAGCTAACTGAAGATATTGAAAGTGAACACATCTAAGATAATCAATATTATACTATACTACTGTCATGATCAATTAATCAAAAAAATTAAGTGCCTAAATGAACTAGCAGAAAAAACTTCATCATGAGAAAACTTTGGAACATGACTTCAACTCCCAAACTCCCTCATTTATAATTTTTTGGATGTTTTTCTGAGTTCTTCAATGTGAAACTTGAATAGTTTGTAAATTTAGTAAAAAATAGTAGTAGAAATAATAACCATGCTATGATGAGATTTTAATTTGAAGAATTCATACTGACATTCCATTTCCCATATTTAATTAAACATTTCTGTCTTTTCAGAAGAAATTACTAAGTATTTAAAAACATTATTTTCCATTCCCAATTTAAAACTGCTCCACTAAAAATTTATCATAACTAACACATTCATTTATGCTTGTTGCCAAGGTGACAGAGTTTATCAGAATAGCAGAAATCAAAGTATTTAAAATGTAGTTTTAAATTCTCAATGTAGTAGGGTAAGGTAAACACTAATTCTGTCAAACACTAGTTATCTTTCATTAATATGGAATTGAATTCATTCTTAGAAGAAAAAATATACAAATATTACTCTGTCACGTAATAAACAGATTTCCTTTAAAGAAGATAATAATAGACAAATGTTTGGTAATTTAGCACATCTATTTACTACAGTGTGTCTTTAAACTTGAGCTGTCAGTTAACTCATACTCAAGATTCCTGCTCACTTGAAAAAAGGAAGTACACCTTTGAGTATAGTAGTGAGTACTGGCTTTTTTCCCTCCCTTTCTCCCTCCCTTTCTTTATCTCTCACTGAATAATTACCCTAATTTAGTCACATCAGTAATTTCTGCCATCAGCCTTTTTCATGGCTGGAACAGAAGCATGAATGGCACACACACTGGAATGTGTGAAAACGTCATAGATTTTGATAAGACACTGGAGAATGTGTCATGAGTTGGTGTTATCATTAGCTGAGAAATGAAAATGGATGCAGTAATTTGCACAGCAATTACAGCTTGGCCTCTCCTACCCTTACTGAGCAGTGAGTATTTACAGATGTTAATCAGTGTAGTGGCAAACCTTGAGACTGGTAAACTGCAGGCAGTGGGTTTTGCTAGTGAGTACAAGCTAGCAAGGGCCATACAGCCATGATCCTCTATTCACTTTCATGTGAGCTGCTGTTTTCTTAAATGACATTGAGACACTTAAATGACTTATCAAAAAAAAAATTCTTCCTAATAGCTGGTAAAAACGAACAGGAAAGCACAGGGTGTAACCCATAATAGGAAATATTTGGAGTTACTACAATTTATTGTATTTAATCCTGCTAGAGGGCTGGCTAAATGGAGCAATTTACTTTTTGGCTGCTCAAACTGAACACTTGAATAGATGACAGATTTGAAGATGTCATCTGGAATACTGCACAATTATAATGAATAATTTGAAAATATTCTGTTCTTTTAACAGATCTTTAAATGTCTTATTCAGTAGACTATGGCATTTAGAGCTCAACTACTTCTAAAACCAGCAGGCCTCTATGTTTCTGGTATTTGGTATCACAATATTTCTCATTTAAAACTTCAGTGGCAGCTGAATAATAGTTCCCAAAGAAGGATCTAACCTTGGTTGGATTTTGTTTCAGTCAGAAAATTCTGCTTGTGGATTCTGATATATTATAAAGAGAAGGCGTTTTTAAATTTGGAGTTGTTTGTTTTGATATTTCTTAGGTCCTAGGGACAGCTCACTTGCCTGATATCAAATGGACACAATTAATTATTATTGTTTTACTTTAACTATTTTCAGAAAATACCCTCCCACTTTATTGTTTTAATAATTAATTCATTGGTTTTATTAGAGCTGTACCTATGGAATCTCAGTTAGAGATTTCTGATTAAATGTTTTCTCCAGCCTACCCCATGTAAAATTATCTTTGATGTAAAACCATATTTTGGGAATATGTGTCACTTTGCACATAGCATTTGCTGACTTTTGAATCAAATCTGCTTTAATGTTGTCTGTAAGCCTCTACATATCATGGCTGGCAATTTCTTCCTGTTAAAATATTCCTGACAGGGTTTATTACTTTTCAGTAGCTGGAAAGTAGTGTATTGCACTTTCAGCTCTTTATTTAGTTTCATCTCTGTTTCAGTTACAGACCTTACTGATATAATTAAGAACTATGCAATTTGCCCTCATTTTTCTATATGCCCTGAGTGCGTTCTGTTCTTTCACTTTTAGTGCCCTCTCCAAGGTAATACAAAATAATAACATGCCATATGGCAAATGGAATCAGCTGTAACACCATGCAGTGTCTTTTATCATGTAGCTTTTACAGTGTGACATTCCCAAGTCTGTAACTGATGAATATTGCATGCCGTGGAGAAACTCTGGCTGTATGATGCTGCTTCTCCCATTAGAGACATCCTTGCTGACATTCTTCAAGAATGCACCAACTATCAATAACACACCAGGAACTGGCAGGATGTCTCAGTGTGTGGCCGTCCTCCCAAACTGCTAAAAGTTATCATGAGCAGAGTATTGCATTATCGTGAATTGTGCAACACATTATTAATATGTTAACAGTAATAAAGAGTTTTGTATCATTTGTGAGGCTTGGGTAAGGGGTTTTGTATGTTTTAATATCTTTAGAGCTCTTGGGAATTTATAGAATGTGTTTTTTCAGTCATGAATTTCCATAGATTTGGAGTCAGTCTTTTGAAACATGCTGTGTGGAAGCATCAGATACTGTTCTATGAAAACTAAATATTAACATAAATAAGGATTTTGGAGATGAGTTAAAGTACTTCTTCAGGGCCAAACTGTAAAGGAATTTCTGTTTTGTGGATATACTAAATGAGTGTGATAAACTGATGGTGTTATTTAGGAATGCAAAAACCTGTAAGTAACCATTTCTTAATACTTTGTGTGTGTTGCTATACCAGCATCTTAGGTTAGCACTAGTTTTGTGAGTGGAAGAGAGAGGTATTGATTAAGATAGATATGTAATGTTGAGCTATGGTTTTCTTTCCATCTTCTGTTTGTGGCAAAAATATGATTTCAGACTATTCTAAAAGTAAGTATCACTAAAAAGCTTATAGGATGTTTGTGTCATGAGCAGTTCCATCAGGTAATATGCAGTTAGCCTAGTGTCCAGTTTGTTTTAGGGAATATAGGTTACGTAGTCTCCACCACGTTTATGCTCCCACTATGACACTACAAGTGGTGCAGCAACTTTTCTCCAAAGGAGGAGAACGCAAAAGCAAAGGGTGAATTGTTCTTCCCTGTTCATCCAGATTTGGTCTTTGGTAGATATACTTCTACTCCTCTCTGGTCATGCTTAGGAAATGTAAGTGTTCCCAAGCTCTAAACAAACTTTCCACCTGTCACCTGTAGGAAGGGAGGGGTGGGTGATAACAGATGGTGCTTTTCTGCAGTGTGCTTGTGATGCCCCAAGAGATCAGTTCAAGGACAGGACATTGTAAAGTTTGAGAACTTGGGGCTGTGGAGAAGGAACAGGAGCACACACAGCAAAAGTCACTTTTAATCCTCTGTCAAACCACTACTCAGCTGGCTTTCTGTAGCAACTAGTACAACAGTTTATTTAAAGGAAATAAAATTAAATACAGAGAGTGGATTTTATGAATGGGAATGTAGGATACCAGTCTAATAAATATTTGCAATAAGAGCAAATTTGCTCAAAAAGTTAATTCCTTTTGTAAGTGGGGGTAAGTAGGGTATATGTGTTATGTGTGTAGTTATGTCCTAGACACATATAGAAGGAATTCTCAGAAATACTAGGAAAGGCAGGATAAACCATTTGGCACAATTCTTTGTACATTTTACACTTTATAGAAAACCACCTGAATTCCTTACCCGATTTTTTAGAAACAGCTCCGTCTTTTTGTCCTTAATTTTTCTTTCTTGCTTATCTGCATCGTATCTACTGCTGTTCTCCACTGTTTGCTTGTCTCCTCGTCACATATAAAACCAGTGTGGACTCTGTATTGAAAAACCTGCATTGACAAAAATGCATCAGTTACATATGTGTAAATGACAGACTTCCTGTTTCATTACTTTTTTTTCTGTCTTCCATGAAATTAGAGATAGAACAGTTAGAGACTTGGGGTCAATACTGAAGTAGTAAGTTTGCAGATATGAATACTGACAATTTTATATTGCTAACCACTTAAATCCATGCACAAAAAGTATTTATATACATTTTTTGCACGAAATGTATCAACACAAACATGTAGAATAAAGTGTGTCTTACAACAGAAAACGCATGCTGATGGGAAACAGAATACAAATGTTTGTCCTCTGAAGCCCAAACACCATGTCCAGAGTGACCACTCATGCTCAGAGGAGTCACAGACCAGTTTACTTGCTGCACTGACCTGATTTATTTTAGGCCTGGTCTTGAAGTTTACCAGGTGCCTATCTGAGACACCTCTGCAAAGTTCAGTGATTTTCACAGAATTCTAATCAGGCTTGGAAGAATTATCCTTAGATTGCAAATGGTGGTTTTGTAAACTGTGATTTTAAGGTTTGTCTGTTCCGTTTTCTGGTTTATCATTCTTTGGTGGTTTTTTGGTGGTGTGCTTTGTTTTGGGGTTTTGTTAGTTTGTTTGATTTGTGGGGGTTTTGTTTCTTTTTTTGTTGTGTTTTTTTCTTTTTTTTTCCCACAGAACTTACATCTTGGCTTTTTCCAGTTCCTAACAATCCCTCCTCCATCTCTTATGCATCTTTTCTCCACCTTTGCTTTTGAATAATCATGCCTTTAGGTGAGAATTTGTAAATTAAAATTGTACTGCCCTGTGTCATGACCTTAACTATTACCAACATTCTTATTTCTAGACCTCTGACTTCCTTAATTAAGTTCAAGATAAACACCTCTTTGTGGAATCTGATGATGATTACTAGAAACAACACATTTTTGTCATACAACTAGATATGAAAAATAATTAACATTGGGGAATGTATAATAGTGCCAAGGAATTTCAATTGTATTAAACCGTTGACTATTGGGATACTATTTCTAGAATTAAAACCACATTTTGAAATAATTTTTATGTTCATGGGGAATTTGGCTTCCTTCAAATAGTTCTACCTTTAATGCAAGGAGTCCCTGAGTGTCCAGTCTCAAGGACTGCACAAACCTCTGCACAATCATGTCTGAGAGCTGAGCCTCGACTGGCAGCTTTCCATGCCTCAGAGACACCCCAATATTGTACAGTGGACAGAGTAAAAGATGTAATTAGCTTAAAAAGAGTAGAATTAGGATCCCTGTTTCCTTTTGTCTCATTGCCAAAAAGCTTTGCATATAATAAACACAGTCATCAAAACTCACTTATGACAAGTAAAACTTGGCTTGTGCCTCATATGTCAGAGTTCTGCCACCAGTCCCATCTTCATGCACCTTAATATGTAAGGTGTGCTGCCTTAGAGCGTGCCACATTTTATTAAGTATCCAGCTTTTCACGGGGATGATATTAAATGAAGAGCACTCTTATTTGCCTGGAAATACATGCCATACACCAAATGCCATTTTATCTGTGATTACTTAGCAGGAACCATCTGTCATTCCCCACCCCCTCAGTGCTGAGAAAGGCAGAGACTGAAGGTGAGAAGTATATGTACTTCTGACTACAAAAGCAGCTGCTGCTGTTACTTTTAGCTGTAAGGCAAACATGCTGGAAAGGTGACTATCTGTTGTGGTTCTTGTGTACTGGGACCAAATATGTCTGTTGATGACAGCAAATCTCTTAATATTTGGAAGAAAATTGCTTTATGGGTTGTGTCAGGAGGGCATGTACCACCACAGCTGCAGCTGGGAGGTAGAACCAAGAAGAGGAAACTTTGGGTTAGAAAAGTATCAGGACAAAAGCAAGAATTTCCCCCTTCTCCCCCCCCTTCTTCCTTTTGGTAGAATATTATATTGCAAAAGACATTATTTTTCTCTAATGATAAGACGACATTCTGAAATTAAACACAGCAGGTAGAAACACCCAGCACAGAATTAAGAAAAAAAATTATGCATATTCATATGCTGAAATCTTTTCCAGTGCTGACAACTAACTATTCCAAGTGGAAAAGGTACAAGCTCTACTGTTCATTCTGCCAATTTCCCTTCTTAAAAGTCTGGCACTGTGTTTTTAGGGCTGGATACTCTAATCTCTTTTATTCTTACCACCATCTATCAGGCTAAGAAAGATATTTACAGAGAAAATTTTTTTAATAGGATTACAGAAAATAAGTACACTTTTAAATTTATGGGAAAGGGAAAAGGGGTATTTCTTCAGTAAAATCACTTAATTCCTGTTACTTTCTTTCATAGTGCACAAGGGGAGCATTGTGCTAGGATGTAAACATACCTAGAGTGTATTTTAAGACCAAAATATAAATGTTAGTGGGAAAGGGCACTTTATGCAAATGTGTTTCCTGAGTGATGGCTCTCCCTCCCTGATGGTTCTAGTAAGACAGAATAATTTGGGAAAATAAGTGGAGTGCCCTGCCCTTTAGGTCTTTTCTCTTTTCATGTATACCCCCTTGCAAATAGGATTATGACAAAATAAAAGGTTCATTTAGGTGGGAGCTTCTTCTAAAATATTTTCAATATATCACTATAGAAAATGTAGAGATAAAGCAGAGCTATAAATGACAACACTTATAGGAAGGGGAAACAGATCAACATGCCTTACTCTGTGTTGCACTCGTTTTCCTTTTACAGCCCACCTGTCAGTTCTGTTATCATTGTCTAGAAAAAAATTTACAGTAAGTCTTTGCTTCAATCAGTTTCCATGGTAACTTGGTTGTTTTCAAACCTTTACATAAAGATAGCTTGGTTAAAATGATAATAAGCTGCAGTGCTCGTCCATATCTGAACTACCTTTCCCATTGCTCAAAAATAATCAGGTAGGGGTGTCACTCCATCTGCTCTAGTTCCTTTGGAATCTACAACACTGTTTCAGTAACCAAGTCAGATCAGCTTGCCATCTGGAAATCTCAGTTTTCAGAGATGGAGGGGTTCAGGCTACTGGGTGGTGTTTGTACATAGCATGCTGTGAAGCAGAGAAAAACATGTTGGTGTCTGGAGTCCTGAGTTCACTGGGGAAGGACCCCTGTGCGTGTGCAGTACCTACAGTGGGGCTGAAAGCTCCAAGGACCATGGTGTCTTTTGACATATGAACCAGAAAAGGCAGACTGTCTCCCTTGCAGAAAACACTTTTCTCAAGGGCATGAAAAATAAATTCCCTTCAGATCACATCAAGGGGAAGAAAAGTTCAGGGAAAAAAAAACAAATGAAAGTTGTAATTGATTCTAAGACTATTGTGATAATACCCTGTTGTTATGGATTATCCAGCCCTTAGTTATCCCTTATCCTAGTTTCAAGCATATCTCTTGCACTTATGATTTCTGATTCTCTGACCCAGTTTGACTTTGTCTTTGACAGTCTTTTTTTTAAAATTCTGATTACTTTATACCAATTATCATCTAGGAGAAAACCCAGCATTTTTTAAATGTAACTTAAAAACCACAAGTTTCAATTACAGGGAGTAAAAAACTTAATGGGTATCTGATAGAGCTCTTCAGCAATTTCTCTGAAAACTTACTGCATTTCATAGAAGATGACAACTTCCATGTGCTATCAGAAATTCTTAAGATTCTGTACTAGATCTGCTCTTGTATTGGGTAGCTTAATACTTATATAAGAAGTTTTTTTGTTCCATTAGAGGCACTGATAGAATTTATGAAGAAAATTTTACACATCTGTATCTTCCAGGCAGGCATTTAAAAAGCTGTGGAATGTAGCTATACACCAGTTGATGTATACTTGAGTTTTTCCAAAGACTCAGTAAAGATCTCATGTTTCAGCATGGGACAACACATTATTTTCCATGGTAAGTGGTTGTCCAGCTGGTCTGTATTAAGCATCTTAAATAACAGAGTCAACTTGGTCATCTGCTGATTCCTTTAGGTAACCTCGCTGTAATTTAGTTGCCCTTTAAAAGGAGTTAGTATCCTTGTCCTAAACCAAATAACATGGGTGTACTAGAAGTTTGATTTAGACCTACATAATTCCTCCCCAAAACATTAAAAAAAAAAGCTTTCGAATGTATTTTTTCCAGCTCTTATTTTTAACTAACAGTTTAATTTACTCCTGATGTCCTAGCTCTGTCCTGTAGTCATTAATTTCTGAGGGAAGGGCATTGTCAAATCAGGGTATCATAAATCTACTGAATTCCTTTCATCAGTCATGGCAGTAACGTCTTCCCAGTACTCCTGTGTGTCAGTAAAGCTTGACCTTCTCTGACTGATCTGTGCAGACTGTGCTTAATTGAACTGTGCTTTTCCAGTGAGCATTTTAACTTTCACACAATGATTTTTTCAGCAGCTGACATCCAAACAACTGGTCTCTGTTTGCTGGGTGAAAGAATAAATAACATCTGATGCTTTGTCAGTTGAAAAAAAAGCAGTTCTTATTTTTAGGATTTTTAATATCTTTTATCTCAACTGGACAATTAAATCTGCTTAAAATTTCAATGTTTTTTAATTCCTTTTATAATCCTTTGTATTAAAAAAAAGGAGGGCTGATTCTGTGCCTCTTCACTTTTCCAGCATTATGGATTTCATCCTGATAATAAATCAGTGCTCCAGAAATACTGTACCTTGATATGAAAACCGAGCAGACCAGTTGGCTGCCTGAGATGGGAAATTCCTTGTTATAGATAGGCTTTAATACAGTTCTTGCTTCATTTAATTATCATTACAGTGTAATGCAACAGACTATACCTTCTTTTGCCCTGGAATTTTTCATATATACAGCAGAATTGCTAACTGCAAAACAATCTGAGTTATATTATTTGGTATTTCAGCCTCTGATTAAAAATGACTGTTAAATTTAGAGGGTCTTATTCCTTAATTTTTAGCTCATTATGCTGACTTACTTTTATAGAAAATACTTTTCTTGATTAACTTTTATTTTGCAATGTCTTTCATTATATTAATAATTACCAAGTATTTGAGAATACCAGTATCTGTTATTAATTTAATTGTCTGCTGGTAGGATTCTAAATAGTTAATCTCTGTGCTTTAAATAATTTTATATGATTTTTCCCTTTTTTTCCTATCCTCAAATGCTGCTCTATACAGCTGTTTTTTTTAAAAAAAAAATTGTATACAATTAATAAGATTTTATTTTATACCTATTTTCCCCCTCAGTGCTTTCTAAAGACATATATTTTGAAATCTAGTTATACTGTGAATAAAGTAGAACAAACCTGTTTGGATAAAATAATTACAGCTCAGATATTCATGCATCCATGAAACATCACATTGCAAATCTCAGACAGCTCTGCTGCTGCAGGCTGAATGAGCTATGTATAAACAAGTTTGTAAAATGAGAATTAGCAGAGTAAGAAGTTAACTGTATTCCCAGTTGCTGCTGGTGTATGCTTTTGAGCTGGATGAACTTTACAATGGTAATATGAGCCTAAGTCTCCCTCTTTCCTGGTTCCTTTGGTCCTCTTATGTCCTACACGATGCGTCATCCAAAGTTGCACATTATGTCCTGAACTTACTTTCAAAATACCTCTCTTTCTGATTTCATTCTCCTTATACAAAGTATCTCCTCTCCCTGGTTACATGTGAGAAATCATGTTTTGAAGTGTGTTACACAGGAGGAGGTTAGCAGAGGAATACCATAGTGAATGTTACCAGAGAGGAGCTGGAGATGCAGAGAGAGTTTGGAGAGCGTGAAGAAGGGAAAAGCAGTGCTTTGTTTCTCCCCTCTGCTTGCTCCTTCTGTGAGTAGCACAGCCAAGACAGGAGTTTGAAAGCAAGTTTATCAGGATGACAAAGTTGTTTGCTGCTAAATTATTAAAGTAGAAGGGCCCATAGAACTGAATCAGACACTTCCCTTTGGCATATGTGATTTGTTTTGAGTCAGAGCTGCAGCACATGAATAACCTCATACTCTTTCCTTCTGCTATTCTTTTGCCTCCAGTCCTCCTCTGGACAGAGGCACTGGCCTAAATGTTGCTGATCTTTATTGTCGTGAGTAGTAAACTATAATTATTTTATAATGGTGCAGGATAGGACAGAGCAAATAGTTGCAAGGGACAGAAGAGTTAAAATCTCAGAGCAAACCTTCAGGCACAGTTCAGAGACCACCAAACCCTGTTCTGGGAAGACCAAAAAATATTGCCAAGAAGTGTAATTTAATTTTATTTAGTTTAATTTAAGAGATTCTTGTCTCTAGAAGCTCTTTGTGTTGACTGTTGACACACAGAACTATTGGATCAATTCTTTGTCTTTTAACAGAACTGTTTTAAAAATCACACCCATTCAGGTCACACTATAATTTTAAAAGTTCCACATTATTGGAAGAGAACTGGTTATCACAAATATAATGTTTTCATGTCCCCTAATAGCACTGAACAAGTAGATATGTATAGTTTCAAACTGAGTTTGCTGTCTCAAGGTGACAAAGACATAGGTAACCATTAGGTCTGGAATACACCATTTAGGCTAGTGAGTAGGACTCAGGGAAATTCAGATTCCTTTCATGGCTTCTATAAAATGGAGACCAAGAGTTCCAAAATTTGTGCAATGGTAAGAAATACATTCTGTGATTCCCAGCTCTTAGGAGGAAGAATAAGAGTACTGTGGTGTATGTAAGTACCTAAACAGTCCAAAGAAAATAAATAATTTCTGGTTTCTGGTCAACCGTCATAATTTTGTCTTGATTTGCTTCATGACTGGAATTTCCAACAGAAGATTTTTAATGACATTACATTAATAAATCTAGTGTAATGTTTCATTCTTTCAAAATTTATATGAAGTCCAAGATGATTCCTTTTCTAGAAAAAAATGCATGCTTCCCATATTATTTTTAGAAGTATTGTATAAGCAATTAATTTTCATCTGTGTGCTGAAAATCTGGGGTTTGTGGGTTTATTAATAAAATCCAAATTAGTTTGTTTGATTTTTTTCTCTTCCTTTCCTTCTTTAAAAAAGTGTAATTTGAAGGAAGCACAAAATCAGGTTGAAGAAGTAATTTTGGGCTCTTGAGATTATATGGCAATTACATTTCCTCTTACAAAGAGAAAAGAATTATTTTCCTAATTACAGATGTGAAAACATATGAACGTATATGTCTTAAACTACAACAAAAAAAGCAGGGTCAATCAACAGAAGAACATTGTCTGTCTGGGTCTGGCATTGTTCTAGAAAATGAGGCAAATATCAATCTAATATACAGCATATTATGAACTCCAAGGTTACACATGCCATAGCTATGTGTCTGATTCACCAGATTTGAAGTCCAAAGTGCCTAATGGATGACTGAGCTTTTAAACTGGAAGTGAAGCTCAAAGGGAAATGGGTTTGATAATTTTTCCAATATGTCAGTTTAGTCAATCTGGGAATAGCCTAGAAAAATAGGATTAGGATGAAACAGAAAGATTTTTGCAAATCTGTCAATGTGTAAATGTGTAAGCTTCTCTAGTCACCTGTATTTCTCCCCATCATCTCCAAAAACACGAGTATAAAATCAAGACATATTTAAGACAGTGTAGCATGAAACATTTAAAGAAGTTCAGCTTTAACAAGGAGGAAAAAAAATCAAACAAATTCCTGTGAAAAAATTAGGGTAAGGCTCTTTAGAAAAGCAGAATTTAAAATGTGCTGAGGAGCTGAATGCTGATCTGAGTCTAGTAAAAACATGAAAAAATATATAAACCTGTAAAGCAAGTAGCTCTCATTGGTATAAGTGATATTCTAATCTTTCTGCTGTTCAGGTGTTTTTCTGTCAGGATTGTTTTACATTACTTTCCCTTTATCCTTTTAAAATGATGATAAATCTCTTAACATTAACTGTCTTTAATACTTACAAAATTACCTATCTAGCATCTCTTTTATACTGTTAAAATGCCCAGTCCTTTATAGGCCATGTTCAGAACTTTCAGTAGTTAAGTAAATTGTTTATGCATGACTTGCATTAGGAAGACACTCTCATTAGAGCTTAGTAGATCAAAAGCCCTCTGAATCCCTACCCAAACTTAATTGTTTTGATGGAGGAACTTAATAGGCAAGCATTTTTTTCTAGACATTTCCTTTCAGTAGTAGTATAATAGTGGGACTTGCTGTTATTAGGGTGGGGTTTTTTGTAATTTTTATTTGGTTTTTGATAAACAGAAGTTACAAGACAATTATTTTGACTCAAAAAGCTTAATCACTCATGAGAATTTGTTCCCTTTACTACTATAAAATTTACAAATCCAATCATTATTGAAATCATGAAAATTAAGTAAAATCAACCATCCTAGACTTACAAATACCTAAAATAATTTTTAAAAAATACATAGGCTCTTTTTTCATTTCTGAATGATGGCTGTAATTTTCTCAGCAATGCAAAATTTAGATTTTTAAATTTGAGGAGTGGGAGTTGGGAGAGAACAATGACGCATCCTACAAATACAATTCAAGAGCTCAATATTTTTAAGGTCACTTCTCCTTGTTACAAATATCCCAGATGGCTGCCTAAAATCAATTAGATTTAATACAATCTCACTAAATTTCTGCTCTTCAGTACTACAGTAACACATTTTATTAACAGCATGAGAGGTAGTTTTGGAATTTTTAAAATCTAGAATTAAAAAGAAAGATAATTAAAATCAATGATGCTTTTCTGTACACACGGTCATGTGTTGAATTACAGGGGTTTTCCTCTTAGGTTTGCTTTTCATTTTTGTGACTATTACATTGGGAAATTATCTTTTAGCTATTTTTTTTGTGAGTGCATGGGATGCCCAGGTGGTATAAGTTTGCTACACTGACTTCACTGATGGAGTAAGGTTTTGTATCCCCATGGAATGGAGAGCATAGATGTGTAACACAGCATAGCATAAAACCTTTCTCATCTAGCAGAGATTATCTAGCTTCATGAGAATTTCCAAGTACTTAGTATCTTGGACTAAGGACTAAAAGACTTGGTGGGAACTTCGCCACTGCCTTCTCTGGAGCTAATAAGAAATATTCACATTACTCAGTTTTAAGCTACTAGCTCAGATCAGATGATTACACAGAAATTTAGAAAAGGTAAAGTTGATTTTTTATGGTCCAAATCCCTATTTAACAAAAAAGAAAGAACTATATTCTGTTAAGCTCTTTTTTGAAATTCAAATTATGTTGATACCTTAGGGAAATGTCTGACTAGAGGCTCACAGGGTTTGCATGAGCTCTAGATGATTAACCTACTTTATATTGCTCTCACCACCATGCATTGGTTAATCATGATCTTTAGTAGTGTCTTCAACAATTAGATAAAACATCATTTATATGTTTTCTATATTTAGAAAACCTTAAACTAATCTTATTTTTTTCTTTTATTTTCCATCATGCTTGGTGTATGATGGAATATGTATA
Organism: Pycnonotus jocosus; assembly: GCA_013400435.1. Classification (NCBI taxonomy): domain Eukaryota; kingdom Metazoa; phylum Chordata; class Aves; order Passeriformes; family Pycnonotidae; genus Pycnonotus; species Pycnonotus jocosus. The sequence goes on along the minus strand of VWYP01022051.1, from coordinate 34,401 downwards.
GTAGAATTAATGTAGGACAAAACCCCCAGTCTCTATTCTTGACTAGATTCAGATGAGTTAATTCTTTACTGTCCCTCCAGGCCCAGTATCCATTACTGTTGAATCAGATAGTGTGAGTTTCTAACTGGCAATGAACAAATTTTAGAATTCAGTCAGGCATTTTCTCACTCAGAATCTGGTTTATCAGCTGTTTTGTTTTTTTTCCTGAAGCATTAGACAACTGATTGGGAAGTCTGGTAAAAAGAAGCCAGTCTGTTGTTATGGTAGTTTTGTGATGTGGTTCTGAGTATGTGTGATGATTAGATGGTGTGTTTACACTCAGAAAACAATTACACTAAAGTAGGAGGACTGTTGGGCTGCCAGTTATTACAGATGGGCTTTCTAATGCTGACTCTATCATGGAGGTGAAAAAGAGCTTTTCAGGTTCATTTCCAGGCCTACCAGCTGCAACGCTGCAGCCACAACACAGCTAGAAATATGTAATCTATCTACTCTTCCATTCCTCTATTTCAGGGATATAAATTTTGGTCTTCAGCTTTTCAAGGTGGTGTTTCAGAATGTTGTCAATTACTGGTGTTACAGTGATTTTTTCAAATTACATGAGATTTTGCAATGGCCAATTCTGCTCTATGTGCAATATATTTGCAATTCACAGAGCAATCTGACAAAGGGACTTTTATTGGATCACTAGAAAATTTTCTTTCTGTATCCTCACATTCTCCTATAAACTTTTTAGGGTTTTTTTAGGAAAAATACACTAGCTGGTTCTTACAACATTCTGCATGCTTGAACCATAATGTCACATATGATATTTTTAACTTTTCTTAAGATGCTAAATTAATGAGAATTCAAAAGTATATTCTTTAACACATTTGCAGAAAGGCCATATGTAAGAAAGGAACATACAGCTGTGCTTATCAGTGTGCCTCATAATTTTTTTTTTTTTTCTGGTAGAAAACTATGTCAGCTTATAATTAAGTAGAAATACATTTAGACATTGCTGAGGAAATCTTTTGGAGAATAAATATAAGCAGTTCATAAAATTGTTATATATAAACCAGACATTTGCAAAGAAGATTTATCTTTTCCCACAAGGAATGCCATCATAATACCAGAATACATAATTTCTTTTGAAAGAAGGTACTTATCTATGCCCAGTATCAGGGCAGAGTCAGCCTTTACAGCCTCAAATTAAGGAACCAATTATGATGAAGAAAATGCAATAGCTAGGAAAAAAACTAGATTTTGACATATGTACCTTTCTAGATTGGATAGTGGATGTGATTTTCAAAAAAATATGTGCTGAATTCCACAAAAATACCTAATTATTTTAATTCATTGGACTATCAGGCTAAAGAAAATAATTTTCTCTGGACTTCAGAAAATTACCTAATGGCATTGTCAAGAATAATCCCCAGGAAAAGTCAGTCTTTTTTCTTTTTAGTTTTCCTGTATACCATCAAACAGAAATATGCCTCACTAAGGACAGTTATTCAAAAACTTTTATACTTACTGAAAACACACAAATCCTTGAAAACTTTTATGTGGCATTGAAAAATTGCAAAAGACATTGTATGACATCAACATGTCCTACAGAAAGAACAGAAGGAATGCTAGCTGGTAAAAGTGCTCAAGTGACTGAGAAAGAGACTTGCAGCACATGCTGCAGAAGGATGCAAATGAAAATCAAGAGCCTGTCTGATTCTCTGTTAACAACTTCTTCACCTCACTCTGATTGATTTACCCTGAGCTGGTATCCATGATGCTCCGGTTGCAGACCTGAGGTGCCTCTTAGCCCCTCCCAGCGCTGGGCTCAGCTGCCTGTCCCCTGCAGCAGTGTGTGAATCTGAGGCACGCTCAGGGCCTGTCACACCTACCTGTGCTTAGACAGCTGCTTAGATATCTGCTTTATTTAGATAGCCAGTGCTACAACTACCAATGGCAAGTGAATAACTAGCACATCTTTGTGATGGTGGCTAATTTTGGAAACATTTATTTATGAGAATCCCACCACAGTTAAGAGAAGAACTACATACTGTGAGCATTTATTAAAAAAAAAAAAAATCTGACATGCAAAGTTGATGCATAATATTCTTTTTGAATACAGCTTCTTCAAGAAATTCAGTGCCACAGTTTTAACATTTCCCAAGCCCATATGTTTCAGAAGCAAGATATTTAAATGTCTATTAATAATCTAGATCTAGATATTTAAACATCTATTTCCCAGAACTGTAATAATAAAGGATTTCATGAACAATATTTAGGAGTTTAAGTTATTGCCACAGAAACTGATACATTACAGTGCACAAAGGAAAAGAGAGAATAGTTCCTCCCCCCCCAGCATATTCTCAGTGTATATTGTATGATTTATAGGGAGAATAATCACATAAATAAACTGTATTTTTCTGTTTGATAAGATTTAAGCTAGATTTATATCCAAATTAAGAAAGTGTTATCAAAAAAAAAACAAACAAAAACCTCTAGCAAAAATCACACATGAATACTAAGCACATACTGTATATTCTGCATGCAAACAATTGGGATTTGAAAAGATTCAAAGCTTTGGGGTTTTAGAAAGAAACTGTGAGGAGCTCCTGTAAATTCTTGAACATAAAAAGTTTTCTAATGTGCCATAATAAATACCTTATGATCCTGTGATTTTTTTTTTTTTACTTTTTCTACATGGACTATGTACTAAGATAAATTTCCTTTTTCATCCATTCCATCCATCCATCCATCCATCCATTCCCATCCATCCCATCCATTCTACTTCATTTTACTTTGATTGGATTGCTTGCTAGGTCTCATTCATTTAGTACAGACTCAAGTGTTTTTGCTTCCCACCCAGTTCCTTGTCCCTTGGCCATGTTCCTTGGTGATAGCATGTCATGTACTTGCTGGGCAGATCCTCTCCTGATCCTGGACCATGCATGCTGGAGGTAGTGGATCTACATGGGACAAGTTACTTTGCCAGCAGTTTATTGTCCTGGAACAGAACAGAGGCACCAGCATTGCATTTAGTGGGAATTTTTTTGCTGCTGTTCGTTTGTGCCATCACCCTTTCAACCATGAATTCTCTCCATGCAGAGAGATATTATTTCCATGGTGTTACTAACTCCTCTGGTCAGATTTGCAAAACAAAAGAAATCAGTGTGCTGGATTTGAGTATAGCCTTTTAAGCCATGCCAATATTGTTTTAAAATTACATCCTTAGTATTTAACAATTAAGATAATGTGAGGCTATCTACGCATGAGCTATTTAATTTTATCCTGCCCATGACCTCTTGCATCCATCTGTGTACTTTGAATTGCAGCTAAAGTAACTTCATTTTTGACAGCTCAAACACTGACAGTGCATCTGCTGCAGAAATGAACTTTATGTGGGATAAGAATCTGTGTGGGAGCCCATAATGCAGGTGGTCGGCTCACAATGAGCTTGCCTGAACTACTGCCTTTCCCTGGGTGAATTGATGCAAACTGCAGCCTACTTTTAACTCATAGACCTTTCACAACAAAACTCAAAATCTGAAAATCTACCTGGTCATATTTATTTTGTGCTTCAGATGGGACCATTACAAAGGCATAGAAAGTACCTTCACTGGTGGTTTTCAGCTCTAAAATGCTGTAGCAATTCCTGTTGGAAGAATCCACATGATCCTGTGTATTTTTTTCTGTTTACAGTGTGTGATGTGACTCTTTCAGTAGTTTTGATGTGTTTATCAAAGGTGATTAAACACTGGAAAATTTTCCAGCTCAGTTCTCAGGTGGAAGAGACAATCCAAACAAGTATACTCTAAAACTGGAAGTGGCCTCAGTACCAACCTGTACTGGCAAAATGAAGTACTTTTAGCTAGCTAAGATGGTGTACCACAGTTGCAACTATGTTTATTTTAGTCCTCCTTGTTGAGGAGCAGTCAGAAATTCTCCCTTCTTTTGAGCAGAATTTAGTTTGTGTGTCCCACTGCCAGAGTCTATTGATCAGACCCAGGGGAAAGTACATGTTGACTTTTTTGATGTTTCATTCCTTTCCATGAAACAAAGTTTCCATTACAGCTGTTAGAAACTGAAACTTTGGCAGTGACTCCAGAGTACATTTTACAGGTTTTGTAGGTATGAAATGTGAAAAAACCAAAGTTAGTAAATGCTAGTTGTAATTCAGCAGTTGGTATGGTGTGTGACACAATAGTGTAGGTGTGTTCTGTTAACGCTAACTTGTCCTTCAAGCCAAAGAAGTAAAAAAAAAAGTTAATAGGACATTTTGGATAGCTCTGAAGATTTAACTGTAGGCTTGGCCATGCCCTTATTCTCTAATCTTGAAGTATTTTTTCCCTCTGTTTCAAGCCAAAATACAGGTTTTATAGGGTGTTTTTAATCTCTTAGTATTTTTCTTATGAATTTTATGACAACATAATATCAATTTGGTGAAACTGAACTATGACATTTCCTGGAATGCCCTGACTGTATTAAACTTTGTCCTCTCTGAACTTTTGTCTGTACTGAGAATAAGACACAAGGTATTTATTGCCAGAATCTGAGAACTGCATGTGCCTCTACCCAACACCATTTGATCTCTTGCAAGTATTTGAATATCATCATGTTACAACAAAGAATTTAAGCTTACATGATCTGGGAAAGTTGCTCGATATTCTTTTTCCCTTAATTTCCCTAGCAGAGATCTCAGCTGATGCATATCCTTATGTTCTCCTAAGTACAGGTTTATCAATGAACTTTTAAGGTTTCACATCCTATTCATAAAATTATTGCAGCAGCAAAGTAATAACAGTATGTACAGACTATTGAATTCTTGTTACTACAAATATTTAATTGTCTTGATAGCAAAAGATTTATAGCTAGAAAAAAGCAAAACAAGAATGTGATTTAATACATAATTCAAACAAACTCATTGAACTGTTTCTGACACAGGTTTGAATTGAGAAAGAAATTTAAACATACATATTTACTATATAGTACTAAATACTAAAACAGAGAACATGCTATAACATTATTCTTAATGTACTGCATAATGAGTGGAAGGGTAATTGGCACTGGCTGTGACTTCAGATCATTGCTAGCTGCAGCCATTACTGTCCAGAGCTGCATTTTAGGCTGAATGCTGACTATTCTGTCTGTGGAGAAACTTCTGTTCCTTCTAATTAAACTGGATAATGCAATTCATGAACTGTTTCTAGATCAGTGCTCTCCTTACTTTAATGGAAATCAATGAAAAATAAGTAGGCTTCCACAGGAGGAAATAAAAGTACAAATTCAATCTCAGAAAAACAACCCATGAAGATTTGTCAAAAGCAAAGCACATTGGTGACCTACAGCCTTCCCTGGGCTTAATGCACTGTGCTTGCCTTGGAAATGCTGAGGGCCAGATGGAACTATTTCATGCTACTTCGAAATGAGTTCTCAAATCCTGCTGCTAGTACCCAGCCAAAGAAGCCAGAGATTTGAAATAAGTTATCAAATCTTGGCACCAGTGCACCACCAGCCAGTGGTTTTGCAATAGACTGCTGTGGAATGACCAAAACAAATCTCGGTAAAAGGGAAGCCAGAACACTTCTGTGACTGCAATTACAATGAAAAAGGCTGCAGCTTGCCCAGTGCAGCAAATCCACCACCTCTAGAAACCTCTTCTTCATCAGGTTTTGCTACTTCAGCTTCTCTTGAAAACTGGAAGATATAACAGTCCCTACTAAGAACAGAAATGCAGCACCAGATTAGATTTTCCTATCCCTTCTCTAGTTTCTTTCCCTTTGCCTTTGCAGAGGAAACTTTAAATGATTTGCTTTTCTTCAGTGCCTGAAAACATTCTTCCTTTAAAAGAGAGAACAGCTCCCTGCATTACTCTGGAGAGACGTCACTTGGGCAATAGTGCATGATGTGTTGCTCCTAGAGGAAACCGAGTGGGATTTTGAACAGTAAAGTAGAAATTGGGTTGCTTTTCTACTTTTACTAATGTACCTGTTCAGATATAAGTCTCTTTCTTATTTGCTGGCAGAGGGTGTGTAGGTCTTTTAAAAATATTGTTAGAAAATGCAGTAAAGGTGGTTTCCAGTTTCTAATGTGATGTAATTTGGAGAAAAATATTAATAGGTTTTTGGTGTGAACCAACATTTTCATAACCTTGTAGTTGCTATGATAAGACTTTGTTGTCTGGAAAGCTAGAAAAGCCCAAACTTTGTGACAGTGTTCCAAATCTGTACTGAAAAAAATCTGTCAGAATTCTAGTTTTGAAATTCTCCAAGAATCTTTCATATGCAGATTATCTCAGAAATCGGAGTATTTATATCTCACTTAATGCATGTACTTTATAACTGTCTAGGATGTTCCTGATGATATTTAGGTTCCTATGGAGATTTAAGCATATTATAGACCAGCAGCAAAAGCCCTTCAGTCCTGCAGGGGCAATAAGGTGGATGACAACAGTCAGGTGTAAACTGCACAGGAATGATGCACATCATTGTAAGGGGTTGTAAGGGAAGATGACCACACCTCTCTCTTTAGGAACAAACAGAGGGCATCTTTAAAAAATGGCTTGTCATCATGTCTCAGATTCTCAATTTCATCTCTTTATCTATTGCTGGTTTTGCCAGTTCCAACTGTTTTCCCCAAACTATTTCTCCTCTCTGTACTTTTTCTTGCCTCCTAAGCCTCCATGAAATTAAAATGTTTAAAACCATTAATTTCAAAGGCATAATTTGTTTTCCATGATGTGAAATGAGTTCTTCCAAACATGGACTGTCTAGGCGGAAAAAAAGTCAAAATTATCTGTTAAAATGTTTAAAACAGTAGGTCAGCCTTAATACTGTACATGATAACACATTCTTCCTCAGTTTTTTTGAAATTTCCATTTCTTAATAACTGGGATTTCATCCACTTGAGTTAGCTCCTGTCTCCTCTGTGTAGCAGTAGTATTTGTTGCCATTTAAGAACCCCCTTAAAAGAGGAAGGAACTACTGTTTAGTGTTGAATTGTAGGGAATTAAGAAATTCCCATGAAAGCACTTTCTTAATTATGATTACAGGATGCAGGTAAAATAATGACAAAAGGATTTCTTTCATGAGACTAAGACTTGCCTTGCGTAAAGAACTGCACCAGAGTATGCCTAAAGTGGATGTCTATGACTCTGTATCTGCCAGAGGTTACCAGCAGTTCCTGGTAGAGGAGTAAGAGGATTCCTGGTGTTTCTCTTAGCATGGATTAAATAGTTTAGTAAAAGCCTAGGCTGTCATTATCTACTTTAGTTTTGTCACCTCCTAATGATCCTTTAAATATTTATACATAAAACATTTAAAAATGACAAATGCAAGCAAAATCCTGTGAAATACATTTTAAAAAGACATTAGAGCTAGACTGCAGATTCTTTAACAGTGTATAATTGATTTTCCCAGGTGAGAGATTACTTAGTATACCTTAATATTAGACTCAAGATAGTTTCCTGAACTTAATCACTTTTGAGTGAAAAAAACCCAAAAACCCAAGCTGAAAACCAAGCAGAATATAGATCTCTGAACTCTTACTCATCTGTGCCCCTGTATTTCTCATCCTCCTACCAGAAATAATTAGAGCCATCTCAAATTCTGCCTCTTAATCTGACTGAATAATTTCCATGTAGATTTCCCTTCCAGGGGTCTGTTTATGATCTTCAAAGCTAGTTCATCTTAAGAAACCCTGTATCTTTGATCATTTGTTTCAAAATGTATCCTATCATTCCAGTAAAAGGAAATTAACATTTAGAGGACACCTTTAGGTAATTCAGAATCCTAAAACAATGTAATCATAGTTACTTGGAGAAATACAAATACAAATTCTTGGAGATCAAAACAGGGATCTAGTCTTTTCTTATTAAGGGAAGATTTTACAAAGAGAAGAGCTCTTTCTGAGATTTCTCATGTGTCAATAAACTATGCAGTGTCACCTTTCTCTGCCAGCACACAGAGATTGTAAATTTTGGAGAATGAGGAAAAAATCAAGGACATTCTTGCAGATAATCTCAATGACGTCTTTTGTCCTGCATAATTTCACCTCTCTTTTTGTTCCACCTGTAAAGTCTGACCAAGACTTCTAAGGCTTGGGGAAAACCCAGTGTGAGCAAGGGGAACATGCTGTGTGTCATCCCCACTGTGCCTGTGTCTTTGCTCCCTGAATCCAGTGTTGTGACCTACAAGGAAATTTCCTTCTATGACAATGATTTTGTGCCAAGAAAGACACAGAAGAGTTGTGGTGGCAGCTTTCTTTAACAGCCAGGTATTTCCTTCTTTTACAAAGCACAAATCTGTTGTGTCTATTTGAGAAGAGAGAGTGAAGCACTAAAATACGGGATTCAGTGTGGCCACATCAGTGCAATCTGCAGTTGTAATAAGGTAACCAAAACACAGATACCTTCATTGCAGCTTATAAATTTGATTACTACTTCAATATCTAGGAGCAAACAGAATCAGAGAATGTGCCAAGTTGCTGCTTTGCCCCTCTATTTTTTATAAGAATGATATTGTCCAATGGCACTCATTAAGGTACAAATTACTCACAAGTTGTGAAGGAAAGTCATCCTTCATTGACCATTCATGCTGTGTTGTTGAAAGTAGTTTTATTTATGATGTTTCACTGCTTTTTCAATCTACCATATATCAGACAATTTATCAGAAAGTTGTAATGAACTCCTGATTTGATGCCATTAACAGCTGCACAAACAACACAAGCTGTAGATCTTCAGTTTTGAAAATTCAATTTTATGTTCAAGTCACAGATTATCTAGAGTTCAGACTTTAAGTCATCCTGCCAAAAGCTATTTCTTTGTGTAGTATCCAGCTGATTCCTAGGGTACTTTATAAAATTAAAAATATGAGACTTCTGCAATATTTTCAAACTTGGTGCCTCAGTGATTTATACAATTATTCTGATACAAAAAGTACTACAAAAAGACTTTGGTTGATTCTTGGGGACACTACAAAGTTCCAGCTCTCACTAAACTCAGTTAACCAAAATTGTGCTACACACATCCAAATAGGAATGGGAGAAATACCTGTTCTGTTCTCTCCTTTACTGATGGACAGTACTAAAACCTATTCTATGTTCATGCTAGCAAAGGCAAAGAGACTCAAGTATCCTTTTGTAAATCTTATTTATTTCTGCCTACCTCAACATTTGACACAGTATATTTTTATCAAAACCATTCATTTTATTTCTATGATACACTGTAAACAAAGACTCAGTTTTAACCAGTAATGATTTTTTTGTGTGAACTAAAAGCAAATGCTACAACTCTTTTGAAAAATTCAAAAGATTGGAAAGGATGTCACTTCAAAATGTAGAAAGTAGTAGTGGAAAGTATTTGAGATAATACTGTAAATTGAAATGACCCCAATACAATAACTATTCATAGATAAATAATGACTATCCCCATAGTGCCTTATAGAATTTTAAAAATATTTTATGCCTTCCAATGAGTAAACAGCAATTCTGTGAAAACAATGTGATGGTATTACTTTTTGCTGTGAACAGTCAGCCTTTTTTTATGCATACCTTTGAATAAGGAGTTCTAAGGATCGTACTTTTTTAAATACTGTATGCACGAGCCAAAGATCTCATTTGAAAGCACTACTCTTTGTGATTTTACACTGCCAGTAAGACATAGCACTTTAAACTCGCTCTGTCAAATACGCCATTTGTCTCAGAGATTACACAGCACAACCCTTCCTTTTTCGCTTCTTAGTACTAAGTATCCTTCAACACCTTGGGGATGGTATTTAACACTTTGCTTCTTACCATGAGACCACTCTCTGATGAGGGAATTGCTTTGTCACAGATAATTCATAATAGATCCACATACTTTAATTTTAAAATGTGGTAATTTACAGCACAGAGTTACCAGTACCATCAAATATTTCCTGTAAGGATAACTATGGTGTTTGAGTCAAGAGTACATATTTGCTAAAAACTAAAAAAACCTTATATTTGAAAATAAAGGAAAGATTAATTATAAGAAGATGTCCTTGTACCATGGTTCAATGAGAGGAATAAGAAATTTCCTTTAATGCAAACAAAAACCAAATGTGAAAGTGCAACTATGAAGGGCCACATTATTTGCTGTCCCTATAGGAAAGAAGAGTGAACTGGGAACTGACAGTTTCTACTGAGAGGTTGTCACAAGACTGGCCACAGTTTTGAGTCCATGGTAGTCTTTGCAGGTACCTCAGTCACCTCTCTGGGGCTTTCTTCATTCCTGTGGTAGCACAGTTCAACACCTTTTCAAAGCCTTACTTCAGTATTCTCTATTGAGAGTCTACAGTTCAGTATGCAGTTAATCTGATAAGGGTGCTGCTACAGGAGTCTGCAAAGCCACAAAACTAATAAGCAACATAGCAAGGAACAGAATTAACTTTTTTCCCCCCAACACATTTAGTAGCCTAAATTCCACAGAAGAATTACACACAGACAATATTTCTATTCCCCATCTCATGTTGAGAAATGCAGGAAAAAATTAGGAGCTTGATCCAGTATCAGATGAAATCCACGTTGTCCTTTGCAGTCTTCCTTTTTCTTTTGCTCTGTATTCTCAAATAGACAAAATGCTGGCAACCAGAAATCAAATTTGATCTCTGAAATATAACTTTATACTGAATCATATTAAAAATTTAAAGGTTATGAGCAGGTCATTGTAATTTTGTTATCCAGGTACTTAATTCCTTACTCTTCAGTCCTAAGTATTTGGTGTAGCTCTCTTGCCTGCTTTTTTCACATAGTTTTCCCTTTTGTCTCTTTGACTGCAATAGTGAGAGAATAACCATTTTATTTTGTTCAGAATGTATTTTTGGTGAGGTGATTTTGTTTTCCAAGATTTCTTGCATCTCAGTGTGTTTTTCTGTTGGGAAAGAACCCATCACTAGAGCAGCTAGATTTCAAATAGAAACATTTTAGCTAAGAGGCCTTTTATTATTCTCACTTGCTACTGTGTAGTATAGTATTCTATTTTTCTTGGACAGCAAGAATAACTAGTTTTTAATTGCATCCTTCTATTTTGACTCATAATCCGTATTTGGTTTTGAAAATTGTGGGAAAGGTAAATAGCAGAGAAGAGGAGAAACATTACAGGAAAAAAGGCAAAAGGCTGTAGGGGAAAACAAACTAAAAAACCTAGAAAATGAGAGAAAGAATAAAGAAAAACTCCAGGAAAATAGAGATTACTGCTCTTTTCTCGAGACTTTTATATGAAGTCTCACTAACTGAGCATGATCCTCTCCCCTTTCATTCCTGTATCACACCTTCTGCAGAAGAGGTACTGAGACCATACAACTGTAGCACAGCTCCAGTCCTGCAGCAGGCTCTCACATGCCTGAGTCTGCAGGTTTCTTTGTGATCTGTCAACCACGTCAGCTCCCAGGCTGAAAAGAGGCCAGTGCAACTTTGCAGCCACAGATACTCCCCCAAACATTGCATTGCTGAGAAGCACAATCCTAATGATGTCAGCCCTTCTTTCTCACGTGACAAGGCAGTCACAGCACTTCTGATTCATGGGATTGAATGCCTGCATCCAACATGGGGTGAAAGCTAACAGACACCAAATTCTGCTATGAGAGCCAGTGTGAAGTTCAGTGCATTGAAGGAAGTTGAGAATTCAAACCTTCTGTAGGGTCACAAAATTCCCAAACAGGGATTATGCCTCACTGAATGTTTGGGGCAGGAGTTTCACATGCACTGTTGGCTCAATGCCACTTCCATATAGGATCAGCCTCTTACTGCTTTCATTTGCAGCAGCAAGTATCTGTTATGGAATGTTTTGGGAAGCTCACCTGAAAAAAATTCTTCATGCTCATTCTGATATCTGAAGTGAAATGCAGGCAGCATTGGCATACTTCTAAAGATGACTGTGCTGGCTGAACTGCAGAGCATTTCACATCCTGGAAATTAGACTCCAAATCCATTCAGAAGAACAGCTAGGCAGCTAACAGCTTTGGAGTTCTTTTGAATCTTGCTTATCTCTGCCACATTCCTAGCTGGACATATGGCAACCAGGTTGTCAGTCTCGGCAGATTCAACAAGGACTTCTCCTGCAGGGAAACCCTACCTTCATTTGCATTAGAATTAATTCCTCCAACTCCAGGTTTTCAGCATGGTGGTAGGGTGTGCTGGGTCCTTCAATTTACAAACAGCACACTGCTCTCAGATTACTGCCTTCTGAAGAACACAAAATTCACTAGGGAGAAAAAGAAAACCTAGCTGTGTTTGGGTTTTCACAGACACACATCTGATAATTCCCATAGATTTGGGGGATTTTTAAAATTACAAAACACAGTAATTTCAATGGTCTACAAATGGCTGTGGGAGACGTTATAGAGTGCTGGAAACTTTATGCAGTATGAACAAAAGCTGAGGTTCTTCTTCTGTAGTGAAGTCAAAGCTGTTGGTATATTTTGAATCTTTCTACAGATTCTATGCAAAATTTGTCTTCTGCCATTACAGACACTTGGCTCTCTGTTTCCTTTATTTTTTTTTAGTTGTACATGTAGAGCTCACTATTACTGCCTCTCTTTTCTTTTGTCTTTCTTATTTATTTTCTCTCTTATGATTCATGTTGCACAGTATTCTGGTAGAGATAGGAATTTCCATTTGTTCTGTCATGTGAAACCTGACTGTACAATATTTCTTTGTTCAGTTCTCCTACTGATTCATTCCCAAATTGCAGAAACAGTGGGTTTCTTATGTATTCAGCTATCTTCTTGTCTAAAGTACTAATACAAATGGCATTACATTTAGTTGTTAAAGTCAGTAATTAATTCCAGTTTAAACTGCAACTTAACTGCATTTAACACTAAGCTAAATTTTAAATGAAGAGTTTTTGAGATGCTGTATGGAAAACAAAGTGTTCTGAAATTTGTCATGGAATGAATCCCTATCCCTTCCAAAATCAGTTGGGTTTAATCAAAGCATTTTCTGTCAATAAATCCAAAAGGATTTTGACCCTTTAAATGACATATTTTATTTACAAATTTCTTTCAAAAACACTGTTTCAAGGCAAAGAATGCACAGTATTTTGTTTGGCTTTTTTAAAAAATGACAAATTAGGGCATATTCCTAGCTGAAGTAGTTAAATCATAAACTCTAATTTCAAAAGGCATCAGTTTGTTTTTATGAACCATACTTGGCAAGTATTTATTGTTTTACAGATTATGATAAGCATGTATTTTCTTCCTGAAAAATCATGTTGACAATGCTTTAATCAGCTCTGTGGAGAACCCAAATGATTAAGATGTTGCTTAACATACCCCTAAGCTAGACCAGCAAGCACAGGCTCATAGTTCATATCAACAGGACAGAAAACATCCTTACCGAGACAAGGACAATTTCTTTAGCATTCAATTTTATATTTCTCTAGCATTCAGGCTCTGCAAAGTAACTGTGCCAAAAAGCAACATCAGAAGTATTTTTTGGAGTTACACTGTCAAAGAGATGACAGGCTGTGTCCCAGCCTTCTAACCGGGTCATCTTTACGGCTGCTCACACCAGGCTGCCTGCTGCTAGAAGCTGTTTTTCTTATGTTGCCTCCAGGAAACAAAAAATCAGAACAACATTTATTCCTATTTAAAGCTTTTTTTTAAATGGAGGCTGCTGAATTACAGGCAAATATATATAGTATTTTATCTATTATATATTTATATATCTATTATGTATTTTATATTTATAATAAATTTTTATAATATACAATATACATTTATATTATGTTTTTCAGTTTTATACTGTAAATAACAAGACTTTATCATAATTAAACAAATTAAAGTTGTTTGGTACTTTTGGAACAAGTTATAAATCCTGTAAGGGTTGTGTATAATTTTGATGCTTATTTCAAGTACTGAATTGGCAGAATGGTTGTGTTTCACCACTGGGCTTGCACTTAATAGGAAACTTTACCACAGCAACAATCCTCACCATACTCTTAATGTTCTGGATCTATTTCCCTAGCAATATTGTAAACTCTGTAAGAATTGAGCATGCGTGTCTTTACAATGGTGTGTCATGGCTTTATCAAGGCAATGAAGAACTGAACTGTATTCTCAGCTGCCTCTTCAAACACAGCTTGGTTTGGCTAAGGAGAAAACCAACTCATCCATAGTGTATCAGGAAGCCTCTCTAACTGTAATGATGCCAGCAGAGAGATACTTGGATCTGCCCAGACATTTTCTGTCTCTGTAGTGATCGTTTAAATGTAGTTTGAATCAAATAATTACATCACTTTGCTGTGATTAGTGCCTTGAAACTATTTTGATATGAAGACAGAATAAGCCACCTATTAGAATCTACTCTTCCCTTAAAAAATGTGAAGTACTTTCATGTTGGACTAATTGGCAAGGGAGGACCCATGTTTCCATGAATGGCTGCACCCTCTAGAGTCTCCCATCACAGAATCATTAAAAAATGATAATAATTGTGTTCCAAGTATGAGCTCATGGTATTTTAAACACTGCACAGCATGTTTTCAAGTTTTCTCTTTCATCCAGTCCTCCACATTTTGATATATTATTTATTGAGAAAATTCTTATTTCAGTAATGTTGGAATTCAGAGTATATTTTCTACCCTCTTCTTGCTGCAGCAGCATCATAATAAAAGACTCAAGCTTTTAAGGGAGTTGAATTGAAATAGAAGTGTTCTAAGACATAAACTCTGCACAAGGAGCAAAGAGTCTCCTATAAACAGCAGGATTCTGCTACTGCTTCAGATTATGTCTCTCATCTCTGAGTCTTCAGGCTATGGGAAAACTGGAAGTT
>VWYP01022051.1:337-19567 GCA_013400435.1 Pycnonotus jocosus | reverse complement strand
TTTTTTTTTTTTTTTTTTTTTTTTTTTTTTTTTTTTTTTTTTGGGTTCTGTTATTAAGTCATTCTTCATTTGTTAAGGAGTTAAGAAACATCACCCTGGTATTTTTCTCTCATATAGGGAAGGGACAATAGCAGAAACTCTGCAGAGGCACATTGGAGCACAGTTTAGCAAGAGCTCCAAATCCAGGTTAGGAATTGTCTAAGAAAGGAACAAACCCTAGAGGGTTATTCATGTCTCACTTTTGCTTATCTTCACTGGAGTGTTCCATGAAGTTACATAGGCTGTGCTCACAAGGGCCTGCACCTTACAGAAGATAAATGTTACCAAAAGAATGACAAATGCTCAGCACTTCTGCAAATTGTGTTGAATATATGCTGTAATATGTGCTGTAGATATGAAATCAATATTAACTACACTAAAAGACATGTACTACAAAACAGTGATATTTATTGAGTCATAGAATAAGATGAGTTGGAAGAAACCCATCAGGATGATCCAAGTCCAGCTCCTGGCCTGGCACAGGACCAACCCAGAGAGTCACACCATGTGCCTGAGAGCATTGTCCAAATGCTTCTTGAACTCGCCAGGTGCTGTGACCACTCCCACAGCCTGTTACAGGGCCACCTTTGGGTGAAGAACCTTTTCCTGACATTCAGCCTCAACTTCCCCTGCCAAAGCCTTAGGCCATTCCCTTGGGTGCTGTCACTGGTCACCAGAGAAGCGCCTGCCCCTCCTCTTCCCTTCACAAGGAAGTTGTGACTGCAGTGAAGTCTCCCCTCAGTCTCCTCCAGGCTGAAAGAGCAAGTGACCCCAGCTGCTCCTCATACAGCTCCCCTCAAGGCCCTGCACCATCTCTGTTGTTCTCTGGGTACTCTCCAATAGCTTAATGTCTTTTTTGTATTGTGGTGCCTAAAACTGCATGTAATATTCAAGATGAGGCTACACCAATGCAGAGCAGGAAAATCACCTGCTTTGGCTGGCTGGTGATATATTATTTATTTGAAAATAAAAATTATTTTTACTTAAAAAGAAAAAAAATTATTTACTTGAAAAATGTAACTTAGCATTTTTTAGATGTTCTGAATATTTATAAGGCTTTTTGAATCATTACTAAGTAACAGAAATAGATGAAACCATCCTCTGGTGGGTTTAAAATATAGATGCTTGCAGAATGCAATAAACCATTAGTTTGTTTAAAAAAATTGTTGACAAACATTAATATCTGTGTCTCGATGGCTGAAAAAGTAGTATTTTTAATGTGCTGTATTTTTTCTTCACTTTTAGTATTGGCATTATACTCTATAACTTACATTAATCATTCTCAACAGAGATTATCCTGCAACATACATACTATGGATTTACTTTGAAACTATTCCCTTTAGGGTTCCCTTAATGCTCTTCTGTCCATGCCTGATGGTATTCTTTTTTTTCTCAGTTTGTTGTTCTTTTTAATCATCCCTTCAGATTTCTGTATTCCTTTTTGATGCTTTTTTTGTCCACTTAAAAAAGTTTCTGGAAATGCAGATTATAAGAACTCTGTCACCTGTGGTTTACTAGAAACCCTGAGCTGAAATACTGAGTATCAGGTAGCTGAGTGCTTGTTCTGCCTAGAGGATATGTTAGGACCTCTGCATGAGTAAAGATGTTTTCATATGATCCGTATACTGCATACTCATTTGGAAGTTATTTATAGATGGTGCTCTGCTGTTTCCATTTTCTATCCCTTTACCTCTCTCTCTCAGGATTACTATTGCTTTCTGCCTCCCTCTAAATGTGAGCATTTCTGTCATTGTAATTCTGCTACTCTGATGCATTATTGTTCCACCTCCTTTATTTAATACAAGTCATTAATCGAACTTCACACGTTTGGGCAAAAGGAAGAAACAAGTGGATTCAGTTGCTGTCACGTCAGAAGCAGGACAGACAGTGTGTGTTACAGTTCTACCCAGGCCAGGAAAAATTTGAATTCATTGTGCACTGCCAATTGTTTGGAGAATATATGGGATTAACTTTGTGGTGAGTTAACCTCAGATCATCTCATTCTCCCTTCTTCCTTTTGCCTATCAAGGCATGATGCTGTACTACAGCTGTAGCTGAACAGTCACCTTGACCTGTTTTGAGTGCAGCCCCTCACTGGAGGTGATTCTCACTCCTCCCTTTATTCATGGCCAACCCTACATCACCACACTATTACTTGTACAGCCAGATGATGATCTGGATCATGGACTAATCTGACTAAAAAAACCAAACTATCAAAAAAAAAAAAAGCAAAAATCAGTTGGCTCAGTCAGACTCACTGCACTGCCATGCAAATCTGGGAAAAGAAAACGCAATCACACTTAGCAGCAGCTGCCCATGTATCTTGCAGTAAAGCAGCCATGGAATTGTGTCAATCAGGCAGTCCTGGGGGATGGGAAGGAAAAACCCTATGGACTGAGGAAGAGATCAGGGCTCCCTTTTTCACAAGTTTAGGTGTCTCAAATCAGGAAGGTTTCAAGAAACATTGGACTTGTATGAAAAAGGTTTTTGCATTACAGTAGTCAAAAAACCCTTTTCAAGACAATACTGTGAAGATCCCTTTTTATTTTTTTTCACTTAAAAAAAAGTATTCAGCAGCCCTTACTATGGTGAATAAAGAAATACAAGCATAATATAAAAGAAAACCTGTCCCAAAAGATATACTATGTGGGAGAAGGGAAAGTGATATAGTACTAAGTTCATCTTAGCTTACAGCAAAGATTGTTTCAGCAAAACTCCATGGTAAAAAATTGTTTCAGCAAAACTACACAGAGGAAGGAATTTGGCTGAGTTCTTGAAACAGTGGGAGGGGAAATGAGCTGCTGGAGGTTGAAATGAACTTGTTTCTGGGGCTCTTGGGATGTCACGCCAGCCCTGTGAGCAGTACACCATGCATTGCTTTTGATATTAGATAGTCTGTTTGTAAAGAGAACAAAATACCCAATGACTTTATCTACTCATTTTCTTCCAAATAAGAAATAATCCTTGCTACAGCCCAAATTGTCCATAGGACTTGAAAGTGATGACAATATGGAGTGCATGACTATAACCAAATAATCATAAATAAAGCATTTTATGATTTTCAGCTGAATGCTTTCAAAAAAGCTGGACACAACTTTTCCAACATACAGCTTTCAGAAATAAAAAGAAATCCATTTGAACTTGGCCAGTTCAAAATGTACTCTTGGCAATGGAAACTTTGAAAGATGCAGCATATTTGGCATAATTTGTATGTGTTGGCTTATATTACTTCTAATATAAGCATTTCAAACAAAGATAGGATGTTTTCTTAGCTCTCTTGGAATGTTGACATTAAATCATCCATACCACAGGGATGGATACTTGTCTAAGGATCACACAGTCTATTATGCACTTCCTTTGAAGAAAGAACAAAGATAACACTAAATCTGGTGGTTAAATAGTTTAACTTAGACACAGCAGCAAAAGACTATTTCTGTTTTTGGAACCAAAAAGCAATCAGTAGTCAGAAAAAAAGATTAATATCTAGATAACTAGAAGGGTAAAAGGACCAGGAAAAATAAGGAATTTTAAGGAATAGTAATGCAGTGTTATTCTGGTGGAAAGAATTTCAGAATGGGATCTTATGGAATATTTCTGGATGTCAATCTTAGTCTTGTAAAATATTTAAGCATTTTAGTTAATTAATTACATTTTATAATACTATTTCCTAGTTACATATATAAGTCAAGTCTATATAATGAATCTCACTAGCATTAAATGCTTCTATTAATATTTTTAAATTCTTGTGTGCATTGAAATACTTCATTACATTAATATGAACAGAAGCACAAGTGCCAGACTCTGCTCCCAGTCATGCTGGAATCCTGCAGTTCACTGGATGGAGATATCCCAGTTGCAACAGGATCACTGAAAGTAAAACTGCAGCATGCTTTCCTGCCAGTTAAAAATTAATTCAAATATTATATAGGCAGTATGGATTCTTTTTCACCATAACAAAGATTAAGGTTCCATACAAGTGCTCAGGTTCCAGGGGACAAAAACATTCAAAATAGTGTAAACTTTTTGTTGAGGACAAAATTAAAGAAGCATTCTCTACTGTAAATAGAGGGGATTTTTTTCTCCCACTATTGAAACACTAGTTATCAATAACTCATCCTTGCTAGAACTTCTTCAATTAAGGAAATGTCAGGATTTGCTCATACATCTTTTGAACATAATATTATATTAGCAAAATATGATAGCAGACAGTACAATATTAAAAATGAAATAAAATATATATCATCAAAATTTAATATATATAATAAAAGAAATAAATCCCACAATAATCACAACTCTTCCCCCCTTCCCCCGCTATTACAGAATGTAGTGTCATTTATAAACAGTGAAAGATTTGTGCACTGTAGAGACCTTTGAGAGAAAGTCCCACCTTTGTTCTTGGTGTGATTTATTTAGATTGAAATGTCAGGTTAAAATTTCACAAAGGAGAAAAAGCCCAGCTGCTCTCAAGGCAGGGAGAGACAGGGCCTGCTTCACACCTTGACCTGGCAGCCTCCTCTTAAGATAAATGGGGGAAAGGCAACTGAAAGCCAACACTTCCATAGGAACCTTTTGCAGTTTTTGCTCTATGTGCTTTTTGCACAGGTTTTCATAGTCAGAAATGCAGATTTCTCTTCAGAATATGTTTTTCAAGAACCTTTAAACATACTGGTGGTTTGATGCACATACAGTTTCCATTACTGAAACAATTTAATGTCATTTGGTTTTCAGATTACTAGCAGGTAGCATTGTGTATTTCCACACTATCAGACTAGAAAAATACGGAAATGTAGAGAGCTCTTCTCAGTGACAGAGAAGGGATACACTTCTTCTGTTAATTTACAAGACTCCCTTGTTTGCCAATATATTTATGCATATATTTGGTTTTTTTAAATTAATATTGTATTTAATTTTGACATAATAGTCTTTTCTCTAAATATATTGCTTAGGATAAAACAGTGCATCCAAATAATTTTTGCTCTTTGTCCTTCTTCAGTGCTTTGTTAGCATATCTAGAATTGTTCTCACTGTTTTCCCAGAAGTATTGCATTCTGGTCATTTTAAAGCTACTTAAGAGGAGCTTTTAATGAAAAAGTAAGAATGTTTTGAGAGTAGGAATTCTTGCTATCTGTGTGAAGAGCTTTGGGACTCCTTGTCATTCATCTTCTGAACCAAACATTATTTTTCATTGCCTAAGACTTCTTGTTTCCTCAGCTTTGTTAGTAATATCTTGTGGAAAAAAACCCCTGATTTTAGCTCCATTCCAATCATCAAAAATTTTTTTTCTCTGCCTTTGTACAATGGCAGAATGATTACAGCCATTTCCAGCAGCTTACATGGTAACAAGATTATCTATATATGGCACAAACCCACATTTCTGTAATAACTGGAAAAATGGAGGATGGCAGAATTTATGCTGAAGTTTATTTCCTCCAGTATTTCTGTGTTTGCTCTGTAAAGCTGATTTACTGATCTATTTGCTGCTGCTGATGCTAACGTTTTGAGGTGCCTACCAAAAGGAGAAAAGAGAGCAAAGAAAACTTTGAAAGACAATCTAGAACCAATCCTCAATAAATCCATTACCTAACCATAAATAGAAGGGGGCTTACACATCCAGCCTATCCTACCTGGAAAAGCTAAATTATGTCACAGTTCCTTGATTTGTTCTTGTAAGTCCTCCTGCATTCTGTCTGTCCACTTGCATTTAAATTTGAGAACCTTTGCATAACATGCTGCAATAATTTGCTGCCTATTAAAAAGAAGTTCTATCTATAAATGTTTTCCTAGTAACACTATCGTTCCCAGCTGTAAAAAACTGGTGTAAGCTTCTTTAGAAAGAAGGTAGTCATAAAATGAAAAATTAACAATTGTCTTTAAAAATAATCTTATTGGAATGTCTGTTCACTTAAGAGTTGCCCCTGTGAGTTCATCATCTTCCTTTTCCTTTGTCTTCTTTCCTTTTAAATCTCCTTATTGAACCTGGAAGCAGTGCATTGATCGTCTTGAAAGATCTGAGGCACTAATGAGTATTCAAAAAGGTATTTTTCATACATCTCATAGCTGTAAGCTTTCTTTTGAACAGACATAATCTGGGTTTACTTTTGTGGGTTTTCATTTTAGCTCTGCAAGGAGTGCCCTTGGTCACAGAAGAGATCAGCCTTAACATGTATTTTGCTCCACAGTAATACTCTGCCTTTTAGAGTCACAAATACTGTAACTGTAGTTTCAGTCTTCTTTCACTTGAACTTAATTTTAGAAAAGAAAATATAAACAATGAAATGTACAACTGAGCTAGTGGTTTCCTTAGGAAAACTTCATACTGTTAGTGTTTTTTGAAAGTTGTACTTTAATTACTCATAGAGGTCTATAAGAAAACAAATGTTTAAGCAATCAATACACCTGGCATACTAAACTATTTTTTTTCAAAGTGAGGCTATTACTGTTCTTATTTTGCTATCAAGCTTATGCAGACATCATTGCACCATCCTTCAGAGGTTGCTTTGTGCTTTGCTATTCAAAATGACTCTGGCAAAGCAACTAAAACCTGAAACCCATCCACGGTTTTTCTCTATACTTGGGTTCCTTCAGTATTAACAGTTCAAACATAAAATGAAGTTTGTAGCTGAATTTCCTTTGCCTTCTCCTAATGGTAAATGGATAGATCCTGTGTTTGCCTTGGCAATTGCAGCTGATGTTTAGTAGCCTGTTTCCCTCTTGAAAATACATTGCCTCATGCTCCACATTTTTTATCTGCATTTGCATTTTAAAGTTTCAGTGGTTGAAGGTCTTGCTGTCAGTATTTCCACTGTCTGGGACCTCTGTCCCTCATCTGAGCAAGCCTGGAGGTCCCAGAGCAGCAACTTTGGCACATGAAAGTACCTTATGCCAATTTCTGCTTCTATGAAAAGATACAAAAGTCTGGAAAGCCAAAATCTTCCAGGTTTCCCTTGCCATCTACATCCTAATGAACTGGGGAGCAGATTGTGGCATCCATTCTAAATGTAACAACTCAAAGAACAATTATTGTTGGAGTAAGTATCTTTATCTCCTCTTTTCCCATGTGCTATTGAATCCTCTTGTAGGTATCTGATTAGCGGAGAGATGATGTTCCCTTCAGAGAGTGTGTATCCATCAAGCTGTGATACCAAGAGGATCCAAAATGGACTTTGGAGCCGAAGGCACCTTTGAGTACAAAATTTTTCTCCTTCTGGATTCACATATTCTGATCAAACCTGCTGCTTTTACTGGGTCTTGCTGTGTCATGAAGGACAAAAAGAGTACATAGTCACCCCAAAGCTTACAATGCCTATTGAACAGTACATGCTCTGGCTGTCACATCTGCTAGACAGCAGGTATTTAAATGACTGCAGTCTTACTGCACAGTCTTAGGGGAGTAAATGTCTTCTTTAAGTTCCTAATAGTTTAATGTCCATGGTATTATTTTTACTTCTTTTGTAATGTCTGGTGCTTGTCACACATAACAAACCTCCAGTGCTAATGTAAGTTACCAAGCTGCTCCTTCCTTTCGAGGTTCTATTGCAAGGTAGGACCCAGATGTTTTTCTCTGGAGACTTACTGGTAGGTCCTTATCTAGAATAATGTTTGAGATGTATCTGTATTTTTTCAAGCTCTTCTTCTTTGTATTGATCTTCAGGATCAAACTTTTCAGTATTACAATTGGTGTGATGCTGCTGCTGCCTTTTTTATCATTTTCTCCCGCTTGGGTCATGGCTGTGTATGTTTGTCTGAGGAAACTGTTCAAATGTCACCACACTGAGCTATGGCACAGTATAACTTGAGACAACTATTTCTGCACTTGCTATTGTGAGAAAAGAAAACTGAACGTATATGTATATAAATAAGTCTGTTTTCCAATATGAATAAATTAAAAAAAAAAAACAAACCCAAACCAACTTTTTTGATATGTGTGGATCACATCTAAACTGTCCAGCAGTATTGCAGCAGTCAAGAGCAAGCCAACGGCTTTATCGTATTTCACTTCTTTTAGTGAAGGTCATTTTATAAATAGTAGTATTATTGGTCAAGTTGTCAGCAAGATTAGACAAGCATTCAGTGGAGTTGTGGGTTACATATTACTGGGTGCAGCCAGACTGTGTTTAGTAGTAGATGATTTACTTAAAATATTGTGACCTTGTATTAATGAAAACCACTAACATATTCATCTCTAGACTCATACATGACCTTAGAACAGATTTTATTTGATATCAGATATGCCCTGACTATCCCAAAAATGTGTATGTACAAATATCTCAGCTTTTGTACTTCCAACATTTGCAATTCCTAAATCGTGTTCCAATTCTAGCCAATCAACAAGAATAATCTCTGATGTTACTGTCAGCTAGCACCTCAATAAAATGGAACATAGGAAAAATATGCTTCTGGAGATTATGCATCCTTGGCATATTAAATGACTGGTTTTTATTCTATTTCTCCATCCTAGAAACTATTCCTTCACCCTGACAACCCAAAAAAGAATATATGTCCCTATGTCTGTCATACTTGATTCTCAATTTTGAGCTGCAATGATCTGATAAATCAGTTTTGTGCAACTGATGTTTTTATATGTTTTACTGGCATGCTTCAAGTATACACTTTGAATCTGATATACATCAGCTGTAAACCTTTTCATTTTTTATTTTGTTGTTTTAGCACTCTAGTAATTTTAAGATTTAGGAATAATCTCTGCCAAAGTTATGCCATATTTGGCACAGCTCAAAACTGCAGTTTATGTAAGTTTTGAAGATTTCTTCCCCACACCCAAACCTCTCCTATTAAGCAGGAAGGAAACTAGTAAGGATTGAGATGAAGAATTACTCAGGAGACTGTAAATCTTGACCCAGCCCCCTTCCTTTAATTTCCATCCTCTGATGCTCTGTCACAGTGCTGACATTACTGATAAGCTCTGTGCCACATGGCCTTCTTCTCAGTTCTTCAATGAGCCACAGCATTGCAGTGGGAACTTCAATGCAGGAGCAGGAGCAGCAAATGGAAATGGATGGAGTAGCTGAAGACTCTTCCCAACAAAACCCTTGTACCTACAGGCCCTCCCCTGCCTTTAGGAGGGTATAGGAAACCACACACGTGAACCCATCAGCTTGGGTAACAAAACCATTTGTCTGCCATCCTGATCTATGCCAGCAATCCTTGGGACAGCTGATGCCCAACTTGCTACTTTCCAACCATCTTTGCCCAATCCAGCAGTTGGTAAGAAACAAACTGTGTAGGAGCATGTAAGCTTAAATATATACTATTATTAGTGACTACCAGGCTCGTTTTGTTTGACAGCTTTCTTCATCAAGTTGCCAGGAATTTTGAAGAAGACCAGACTCCATTACATTATTGTGCTAATGTACTTAAATTTTCACTAATAATCTGAGGCTAATCGTATGCTGGGCCAGCAACGTAATTTTACAAGATAAGGACTTGACTATCCCAAAACACTTGAGTTATTCACTGGATATGGAACGAATCTAATTCTCTTAGATCAGAATTTACATGATCTTAAATATATCCTGACAGCACAGAGATAAAGAAGATTAAAAGAAAACAGTGTGCAGAGCTGTACTGGCTGCATCCATCTTCATATTACTTTGGGGAAGATTTTTTTTCCCACTTAAACTTTGAGTTTAAAGAACCTCCCACAAAATGCAAGTAAAAGGAGAGGACTTCAAATATAACAGTTCGTTTGTTGCTATTAACAAGCCTCTGATGGATTTATTATGAATCATAGATAAGAATTCAGGCATATTATATAAAACAGACGTGCAATTAGTAGCTGGAATAATGTTAATTAATAGACATGGATCAAAATTTTTTTTGTACAGTAGATCTCCACACAGCATAGTACTGACTTATTTATATGAATAAAATACCATGCTATGATCCCCAAAATGTACAGCAAGTTTAGCCAAGTGCCCTTACAAACAGCAAAGATGTCAGACACCAGTGTGAAACAGAAATGCCAAATTCCTGGGTATCTTCTCTCTTTGGCTTGTTTTTGACCATAGGCTGTTATTGCACAGGCCAAGGACAGATGTGATTTGTGCTTTTTCACAGCTACCCACAGCTTTCTGAGCTGGAAAATTGCTGACTGGACAGCATCCAGCAACCGCCCAGGGCTGTGCTAGAACGGCCAGAAGCTTGGGAAGGTAATCATTAATCTGTGCCCATGCTGCTTGGGCACATAGCAGGCTCGCTCATGACCTGCCTAGGGCTTTGAAGAAGCAGGAGTTCTGACAGGCTCAGTGTTGCTCCCTCACAGATCTGAATGCACTGGCAGGGCTTATGCCAAGCACTCAGCAATCAGTAAAGGACACAGTAAAGGAGCCTGAATAGAAGAGAATATATGAACAAAACAAAAGAGTTGGCAGAAGTCATTGTTTAGCTGTGATTGTTTTGTTTCTTTGCCTCGCTTCCTACAGACAATATTTTTTAACCCTTATTATGCTTTTGAGTGATTTTACTGTGCATGTTGTCAGTGTTACAAAGGTTTCTTTTATGTACTGCTGTCCCTTTTGTTCATGTTTCAGCCTACTGTAGGGAACACCAAGTTTTCTTCCTAGTCTTTGGGCCAGAGAAAGCTGCAGTTGCTTCAAAGCAGTGTCCTCAGCCCTCCTAGTAAGTACACTGTTGTGCTTCTCTGTAGCATCCCAGCACTTGGAGGGATTTAGGCCAAGTGAAAAGACATAGAGAGCTGAAACTCAATTGCTTTTGAGGCTGGACCACTGTCACCTTGTGAACTTGTCTGGAAGCTGATATTACATCATTAAACATGCACAAGCTTGCAATAGTCTGTTGTATCTGAGCAAAAGATTAAATGGATTCCACGGAGAAAATCTGGAGATTCAGGCACTTTGGACTTGAAGCAATTGTGTGTGTATAGCAGGAGTTGTAATTCCTTCTCTTAGGCATAAGACTTGAAAGTAACTTTTCACAAAATGAAACTCACAAAGGGGAACACAGAAATTTCTTTTCTTGCATGTATTAAATTTCTTTTTTAAGCAGTTGTATTAATAAAGGATCACTGGAGACAGTCACTAAGTCTCTAGTTTTAGGAAGCTGTTCATCTGATCTTATGAAACATTAAGCATTACTTGTGATCTTTGATCACTATATTTTAATGAAACAGCTCAACCCTTCTTTCTTGTATCCTCTGCTTCACTGCTCCTGGAGTTGTTTTTCCAGTTCACGGTTTCCTCTAGTATTACATTTATATAAATAATTCCCATTGTCCAGATTCATGGAGCTTTCCTTCCAGTTTGACTTCCCAGGAAATTACATTCTGTATTAAATAAGGACTAAATTCAGTTCATTCAACAATCTCCACAAGGCAGAATATGTGAAAGTGCAGCCAAGCCATGAGGTCTCCCTGATCTTCACTCCAGGTTACCCTGTACCCTACAACCAAGTTGTGGTGTTGGGGTCTCTGCACATGTTGTTGCCTGCACACAGACCCTCACAGTAAGGACTAAAATCCCTGAAAACCTGAGCTGATGTAAAACCTGTGTTTGCTCATGAAATAAATGTGAATTCAAACTCAAGGAATGAATTGACACAGTCCTCCTAACAAATCTGTTTAAATTTTAATCAAATTTGATTAGATTAAGTTTGAACTGTAATTTCTGATTCCTGTTCCTGACTTGTGAAAAGGTATATATAAACAAATCTGGCAGATTTTTTGTGTTGTGTACATTCAGAATTTAGGTTTTACCTTCATGATTTATACATTGAGCATTACTGGCAATAGGATACATTTCCTTATCATACTTGAGCTATACTTTTACTGCACAAAATTTGCTTTTTAAAAATGTTACTTTAGATTTCCTAGTGTAAAGCATTATGAGTAAATTTATATTTAAAAATATAATTTGAGCTGATACTATTATATTCATACCTTGTAAAAGTGGTATTTGGAAAGTTATATGACATAAACCCAGTATAATATAAATAAACCCTGTAGGGTGGATTATTCTGTTGGAAATACTCAGAAACCTGCATTCAACATGCATGAAAAGATGAACACTTCTATTTTTAAAAATTATCTGTTTCAGAACAAATACCACATTACATCACAGTTAAGACTTTTTGAGGTAAAATCCATGAAAAATAATCTGCTTAAAACCCAAACATGGTCCAAAACCTACAGGCATCAGTAAATCTGTGTAAGAAAATGTACTTATACACACTGTTCTGACAATGGCATGGGGTATTTTCAGACTCCCTTAACACATGAAAACCAGTAATTGGAAAATTTAATAATATGACATATATTTAATCACTTTATGTAACAGAATGACAGAAATTTACTAAATGTTATTAGAGCTTTTAATTTTAAATTGCTTATTGAATGGACGATTTTGACCTTTAGCCAAAGATAAAATTAGCCACAAAAGGAAAAGAATAAGATCTTCAGGTACTGCAATTTGTGACAGCTACTACAAGGTCAGCAGAGCTTTGAAAGTTTATCACTCCTGTCTACTCAATTAATTCAAGACATCTGTTTGGATTCTAGGTGTGCCAAGAGACCTAGTATGAATGAAGTAATAACTTTACAGAGATAATATTTTTTATTATTTTCCTAATCACTGAAGTTACTCCTGAGTTTTGTATTATAAACACATTATCTGTTGTTCTTAAATTCTGTCTACATGGTAAACCAATTATATGCTAAATTTTAATGTATTATATTTCACATATCTCACTTCCCTGAAAAGAATATCCAGAAAACTGCAAGTAATTTTTAGTTTATCATTTTAAAGCATCCTACTGGAATGGCCTGTAGACAATTTTTTTCCTTGTGGTTTTCTGTCTCCTGAGACAGAAGAGCTGTCTCAGGACTTGCTTTTATGAAAGTTCAGTATCTGTCAGTAAATGCAGTTAGTAAAGGCAATAGTGCTTTGGAAATACAGACATGGTTAGCCATAAGCAGTCATTATGTTGGTGATCCAGTCTGTTCAACATGCACATGAATCCTTTGAGATTTACAGCTCGGGACAGAAAAAGACCAGTCCCTTATTGATCAGCAGATTAAAGAGCCAGTAACACAAACATGAGAACGTGCTCTGTCTCTTCTCAGTGGAGGTGCATCCAATCTCATTTAGTCTTGCTGCCCAGAGGATGACTTATCATAACATGTTCTCTTTGTGCATAATTTTGTAGTGACTTTCAGTCTTTCTGATGATACAAGTCCCTTTAAAGATTACTTTTCTTCATTTTTTTTCATACTGTAGGCATAAGATAGCCACAGCAGAGTTTTCACTAAATGATCTAAATTCCATGCCTATTTTATAGTATTGAAACTTATTCCATTCCCTGTAATTTCCAAACTCTGCAGTTTAGATTGTAATTCCCAATGATGACCCCAGTTTTTGCAAATCCAGACATTGCTGCCTTTCAAAGTTTACAAGTAACAATTTATTAGATAAAGCCAGATGGGCCATTTTGTGTATAAGTTTTCATAAACTGAAGATGTCTACATATTCCATTTGTCCATTTTTCTTCAGGATTATAATTCTTTAATCATATCTGTGCTTTAATGAGGCATGTTTCATTAAAAAGACTTAAAACCCATGTTCAATGTATGCAATTAGAAAGTTAATTTCATTTTTACATTTTCTACTTGATTGTTATGTTATGTATGGAAAATTTGATAAAATGGCTACCTGTAGATGCTTAGTTAGGGAGATGATTCCTACTTACACAGTGTTCTTGCCCATGGAATCTCTATATTTAGTCCCATGAAATCTTTAGTCAATACTAACCAAAATTAATCACTTTAAAAATGAATAGCTATGTCACACTGGAGACCATAATGAATTTCACAGCCAAGCACCATTTCTGTATTTCAAAGAAAGGTCAAAACTACATATTGTATTCTCAAGTAGACTGCAATCTCATTTATATATAACAAGTCTCAAAAGGTTATGACTTTAACGTTCATTATGCTGTCATTACAATCTGTATATTCTTCTCTAGGTTCCAAGACCTATACATTCTCCTTATGGTGTCAGTATACAGTTATTAGTTAGAAAATAATTTAAATTCCTGTTGCTTTTGACAGGTAGTATAAGCTGCAGGTGTTAACAAGTCCCTGTCTTTTTCCTCTTGGTTACATTTGTCTCTAGTGTACAAGCAGTATGCACAGGCATACAGTTCACATTAGAGGAAAGCATTCCCAGACCTAGAAACCATCAATAGGAAATTCTGAGATGAGGGGGTACTTTTGTGCTGCTATTCATTCATCACCTTTGTCACCTAGATAATACTCAAAGGAAAATTCAGGTGTATTTCTAATTCTAAACAGAACTTCTGTCACAGTTCAGACACAAGCTGCACCCGTAATGTCTTTACCTTTCAAATTTCCTGCTCATGGAAAACTTACACTTTGTGATCCGGCTGAAATGCATTATTTGTGAGGCACCCTATCCTCACTGTAGTGTTGTGCCACCAGAGACTTCTTGTTGAAACCCTGAGTGCCAAGATAGGCTGTGTTGTCCAGACTATGGACCTCAGCTATATCTTCCCTGTGACCTGCCTCTCAGCAGAGACAGACCTTGTAGGCTGCTCCAGGATGTTTTCTGTGTCAGAGTGAATCCTGCATTACCCTGCTCTGTACAATTAGGATGGCTCTTTTCACACATACTATTTTTCACCCTGGTAATTCAAATACCTGCATGCTGGCCAGTCAGGCCTTAAGTACACGTTCACTAAAATAAATGCTATTTTCCAATTCTTGATATTTTCTGCCCTGTTAATATCATAAAGTCACAGAACACTTTCCTACCTTGAACCACTGATTTATTTTCAGATAACTTTTCCTAAACCTTTTTACTTTAGCTCTTCATCATCAAACAGGGTAATATAAAACAGATAAATCAATGTCAATATACTTTAGTTGCATCTTATACTGTGTGGTATAAGCTGCATCTTAGTAGAAAAAAAAGGAATAAAAACTATATTTTGAGAACATTACTATTTTCACACACTATTGTGAAGAAAGAGATTAAAAGCTATTAAATTATTCAGTTGTGTGAAATATTCGTGCAGCCCTATTAAATGCCTACGAGAAATATTTCTTGTTTCGTACTTAGCAATTTCACATAGTGGATATTAGAGTTGATGGAAAGACAAAAGGAAAATCTGGCAAGCAAAATATCTTTTGAAAAATACAGGGAAATGAAATGTAGTCTTGTTTTGGTATTACTAAAACACAGACTAAGTTTCAGGGAACATGCATTTATTTTTTCCCTTATCCCTAGTGGAAATCATAGTCCTGAAATAGGTATGAAATTTTTTCTAGGTATCCACAGGGATTGCAAGATGCTTAAAAATGACTGCTACACTAACTAGTCTGCAGGTAGATTCTTGCATTTCCAGAAGGGAAATGGAGACCTAAATCCATCCTATCCTAGGCACATTGATACTTAATTCTAGGCTAAGGAAAAGTGCCTATTTCCACCGAGGATTAAGACAGCTGAGTGAGTATTCACTCCCGAGCTGGGTCTAATACATACTATATCCTCCCAAAAAACAGCTGAGAAGCTTCCTATCAATTCATCCTATGATCACGGAGTTAGAAAAAATATGCCCAAATTTAGGATTTAGCTCCCTGCCTAATCTTGAGGAGGCTTGAAATTTGTATTTTGCATCTACAAGCATATCGCATTCTTACCGAGGCATGACAGTGTCAGTATTCTGGAATGGACCTCTGGATGCTGGTGGACTTTGCATTACAACAAACAAAATATCAGCTGAAGCCAGAATTAGAGATTGGCTGAGTCCCCCAAGCTTCACAACTTCCTTCTGTAAAATACTCAAGCCTTAAGGAATTTATTAGTTAAATTTATTAGTAGACAGTAGGGCATAGAAACATTTTAGATGTCAGCCTGGCAGGCACACTGGTGACTGCAGCCCCTCTCTAATGCTGAGGCTGTGATATGTACCCATGTGTGCACTTCCCTCTCTCCTGCTCTCCAACAGTGTCCTTGGGCATCAAAAAGCCACCTTGCACCAAACTGCCTCAGTGATGCAGATTCAAGCAATGCACAGCTGAGGATTACTTTGGTACTTAATTAATTTTGACATGCAGTTTACATGCACTGACCCTATCAGGGAATTGTAGCTTTATCTGGTACCATTTTTGGTGTCTCCTGTGAAGCATCTCTAAACATGAAAATCCACCAAACTTTGATATTTTAAAGGAACACAAACATCCGGCTTTGGAATTGAGACTGGTCCAATGGTTAAAGCAAGACTCAGGGTGTAAAAATAAAGACTTTGAATAATTTTTCTTGAGAGGTAAAAGTACAGTAATTGCTAGTAAGAAGAAGTAGAGGAAGGTATATAAAGACAGAGTTTAACAAGTAAATGTTTTCAGACTTAGATCTTATTTTACAGCTAGCACCATGGAGTTTTTCCATATCAGAAATACTTAGCAGTCTATTTTTTGGGTAAAAGATGTGGAAAGTAGGCTGGTAGAAAAGCTGGCAGTATTATTTCTGCCAGATGAATCTTGGGACTACAGGCTTTCTACAGTGATGTTTATTTGTTTTTCAGTCCACAGACAAAGCAAGGCTGTGCTAAATAAAAGAAGGTATAATTACATGAAAAATTAAGATGTATCAGGACACTGTGAAATACACATACTATAAAATTTAGATATTATCAGAAAATTACCACCTCACTAAAAAATCCCTCTATGAATTCTGAGCATGAGTTCTTATTTTACTGGCAAAGATTTTTTTAGCATTCTCTCTACTTCTGAATATTGTGTTTATTGCAAAACATGTAGTCTCTGGGTTAATATAAGGGATTACAGTAATCAGTTATATTTAAATGGCATGCTAGTTTTCTAAGCAGCAGTTTATCACTAACTACTTCTAGAAAATGTAATTTAAATGAGTCATCTCTTTTCTCTTACATCAAAAAGAAATTCAGACTAAATGCATTTTTGCCTTTGAGATTTTCTACAATTATTTTCATGAAGAAAACCTCAGACCCCTACAACCCAGTATAAAAATACAGAATTTATCAATTAGATCTCCGTGTACATTATCTAATACTTGAGTGTTAGCAAAATGTCAAAAAAAATTTAATTTTGTGTTCTCTATCTCTCCCAAGAACAATGACATGGACAAATATTTCAGACTTCACACTGGTCGGTATAAAGTTACTTGGAATTATTATTAACTCTTCTCCCAGAGGTTATCCTTCCCTCTGTGACCTCACTGAACTGTTCTTTTCCAAAACACTCCAGCTTGTTTCTTAATAATACTCTGTTGTATTTATTAAGTGAAATCATGGCACACTTATGACAGTAACAATTTTTTTCAGAAAAACCAAGTTAAAAGCAGACATCTGGGCAACCACCAAGATTTTTGTTCCATTGGTTATCTTGAAACCTGTGCATCCAAATTCTCAAAGCAGTTTTCATTTTTCAAGCAACTGAATTCATACCACACTACATAACTTATCACCTGGCTTTCTTGCTGCAGAACAAAAGATGTTTCAGTTAAAACCATCTTGTACCTTGCTAGCATACACAGTGCTGTATTTTGTCTGGATAGCCAATGTGCTCTCAGCTAAGAGACAGGAAAGGAAAAAAGTCTCCACAGCTACTACATCCATCAGGGTTTTTTTTATTGATTTCACATTATTCTCTTTTAATTAAGTCAGTTTGCATCCTGACATGGATTGTTATCTCATGTTCACTGCATTGCTCTCCTTTCTCTACAGCATTTGACAGAATCACCGCTATATGTATTGCAGGGTTGCTCTTCCTCAAGCTGGCCAGTTCTATCTTTCCACTGTCATCCTCAATAGCTTTATGTGCAGGTGTAAAGGACATGAAAGAGATGCTGTTCATCATCAGAGTCTGGACAAATCTCTGCAGGGTTAGGAACTTAGATTTTTAGGCTCTCTTTTACAGCAAATGAATGACATAGAAGTTGTTGTCAACAGTGTAAAGGCAAACCCTAAAAAATCCCCAGGAAGGCCTCTGAAGAGAGTGAGTTTGGTCATGTACATGTACATTAGAGAAGAAAAACAACAGGCATATTTGGATTCCAAGAATCACTCTCACATGCAAACAACATAGTTATAGGACCAAATTTCTTAAAAGCCCAAACTCAGCCACTGCTCTGAAAGTCTAGTGTAGAGGCAAAGATTACTGAGGTATTTTTGGCGTCTAAGAGTTATTATGAGTATTAATAGTAGATATAGCCATTGGATAGTGCTGACAACTTTCAACTGTAAACAGAGAAAGCTAGAATTACCTTTCCTTCTGGTAAAGGCTGGTGAATGTCAGCTTGAGGCTTCTGACATTCTGTCTAATGCTATTTCCTTTCTAAAAGTAACTATTTTCTAAAAATAATTTATTTTAGATTGTCACATCTAAATAGGAAGAAACTATACTTGCTTTGCCTCTTCTGGTATTGCAAAACTGTAGCACCTGCCTTATGTTAAAAGAAAATATGAAACTTGAATCAATACCTTTTCTTGTTACTAATTCTTTAGTATTTTTGTTGCTTACTGTGAGACACAGGAGAAGTATGAAAATGAAATCTTGCTGATAATTAAGTGCTCCTTAATGCAGCTAAATGCTGTCATATTGTTGCAGTATCACTCATAGTAACATACTTTAATATGTGATTAACTAGGTAAATGAGGAATGTAATTAAAATGCTGTTCTTAACGTGTAAAATTATTTAAGAGAACAGCTGAGTGATGGATCAGTTCACATACTTTACAGGAAACATGAACAAAACCAGCATTACTCTCTCCCACTTAAACAGAAAATCACCTGATTTTGATGTTAAACCCTCCAGAATTCTCTGAAGTACAACACTGCTTTCTTTGGGGGGCATTGTAGGTTAATAATGTATTTAAACCAAGTTAAAATAAGACAATGTTTCAATCAATTCAAATGACATAGAGCTGAAATTCTCAACTTAGTGTCTACTAAGACCTCCTTTTTCAGTTTGAGAGGAGTTCTCTCTCCGATCAAGCAAAGAAATCCACTGTCCTTGCAAACATGGGAAGTCTGTAATCACCCTAATGCCCTGACACTTGCTTGCCACTCCATTTGAGCATTATGGCTCTGTGGACTCATATCCTTTAAGACATGATGAACTTTTTTTTTTTCTTTTTTTTTTTTTTTTTTTTTTTTTTTTTTTC
>VWYP01022049.1:0-36976 GCA_013400435.1 Pycnonotus jocosus | reverse complement strand
TTGATTGCTAAACATAAGAAATGTACATATTTGGGTGGTAGGGGCTGGCATGGAGCAAGAATAAAGAAAGAAACTTCTGCTATTAAGCAAGCACATTGGGTTTTAAAAAAGTAGTCTATATCCATCACATCACAAGAAAGAAGCATGCCAGAAGTTTACATGAATCAAGGCTGATCAATGCTTCTGGTTACAAAGAAAAAATGAGGACCATGATTAAACTTAAAATGCTATGAGGAAAGCAGTTCCTTCATTTTTAAAAACAATTCTTCCATCACTTTTCAATATCACCTGAGTTTCAGAAGTCACCTAGAAACCAAAAGGAAAATAGCTAGTAATTTTTGCAATAGTTTTATTTTACATCGTAGGAACATTGCTCTTGTTCTTCTGATCTGCAAGTAGGTGATCTGACCACCAGAGATAAAGACATTATTTGTTAAATTGAAGGGTAACCAAAGTGGTTCACATATAAGGACCAAAGAGTTCAGTTTCTGGATATGAACAGGTACCAACAAAGTAACATAGGGGAGCCCATGTAAACATTTTTACTTTTTAATGTGAGAAACCTGCAATGATATATTTTCAACATGTCAGTAGAGGCATCTCTTTTCTTAGTCTGATCTAATCCTTTCTACTACCCTGAAGCAAAGGAATGCTATCAGAATTAATTAGTTACTGATTGTTCATTGATTTTTCCTAGATGCCTTTATGTCCTGTTAAACTCAGCAGAAACATTTCAGGTCAAGTTTCATTGTTTCAAAAGGCTGTAATTAATTGTGATAAAATTGTACAGCTTTGCTGTTTTGACCAGAGCATGTAGTAAACATAATGAAGTTTTGCATATTCTTTAAGGAAAGAGCTTTAGTCTCTCATTAACCGTATTTGCAATCAAAAGGAAGCAGAATGAGCAAAACAGTTTCAAGGAAATGAGAGAGTAACAGGGAAGGAACATGGCTGAGGTCCAGGTAAGATTGTCAGGAAGGAAGCAGTATTTTTATTTGGCAATAAATGTTGGCTACTACGCTTCTTCATAAACATAAGAAAGAAGAAGCTTTAGGAAAATAACAAAACATACTGAGAATCGTCAGCAGTGTAGTTCACTTACTGAATTGGTCAACTGCTTTTACAAAGCAAAACCACTGCTTAGTGACTATGAGTGCTTATAGAATCATAGGATGTTTTGGGTTGGAAGAGAACTTGCAGATCCTGCAGTTCCAGATCCCCTTTCTCTAGACCAGGTTGCTCAGAGCTCCATGCAGCCTGGCCTAAATTCCTATTACACATGGGAGAGAAAATAGAGCTTTCCTTAGTATTGGAAATGAAAAGTGTTAAATTGCATGTGCTAATATTGCTTGGCACCAACAATGATATCCTTGATGCTTCCTGCCTGCCAGCAATGCCACCTCTTTCTCCCACCTGAAAACAGATCAGTCTCTGCTCACTGCAGTGTATACTTGAGGTCTAAACTGAATCTGTCCTTAAACAAATATTGTAGCAGTAAGCCATAAGTAAATAAGTAAACAGGGATTTGTACAACCCCCCACCCAAGCTCAGAAATAAATGAAAAATTTTAGTGTTAGTTCCTAACAAAGAAGACTAATCCCTGCTGCCAGAATGCTGAGTTTACTTTCCTTTGACACATGGTCATAACACCTGCCTTGCTGCTCTTTTGACCTTGCCGTTGTCCTGCCTTTTCTCTCTTGAAAAACAAATGAAAAAAAAACCAACCCAAAACCCAAACGAGCTTAATTTGGAACCAGGAACAACAGCTGCAGAAGTGCCAGAATCTGCAGATAGCTGCCCCTTGTTTCTTGGTCAGCAGCTGACTGGGGCATTCAGAGAGGAAGATGTGCGAGTGAGGTCAGTTCTGCAGTATTCATTCTTCTTACCCACGCTGCTTCTCTGGATCCAAGAGAAGACTGCAGCTTGCAGGAGTCCACATCATGTGAACCAAAAGTGAGACACTTGTGATGAGTGTACCCGTAGCTTAGGTAGAAATATGTCACCCTAGCCATAGCTCTAGAGTCCTGTTCTCTCATAGCTCATCTGGAGTGACAGCTCTCCTCCTCAAAACAAATACAAGCCTTCTGCCATGGTGTGAAACTGCTGCTCACAGAGTGGGCTTGAATGTTTTTCAAATATCTGTGGCATTTCTGAGTGCTTGAAATGTCTGTATTGTAGTCTTTTCTTGTCTGCAAGAAGGCTGATGTTCACTCCTTAACTTGACAGTAGATATGGACTGAACATGCCATTGGAGATGCATGGGACAATTCAAACCTTTCACTGTGAATAAAGATTAGGAGTAGAATAAAACAGGACATTGCCATTCTGGATTTTGCTTCTCTCTAGATAGAGCTGTCATGGGGCTCAGACTATTTCTCAACTTTCCCCAGTCTCACAAATTACCTCTTTTTTTCACATACTGACACAATGTGATCAGCGCGGTTGGTGAAAGGCAGGAGCATCTGGGACAGTAAAATGAGTCAACTAACTTGTGAGATATAGACAAAAAGGAGTTGAAAAAGTAATAGGAAGGCCTTTGGCATCTTACAGATGTCTGTGAAAGAGATTGCTTGTACAAGCTCACTGAACTCTGCAGTGTTAGAAAGGACTTGCCTCATGGATGCAGAAAGCACATTGTGATCTGGAGCACCATGGCTGGCTGGATCATCAAGAAGCTAACTAAGTATTGGCTAAGATTGTAGATCTTCCAAAGAAGCAGAGAATCATAGCCATTTTTTGGTTTTGTTTAGATGGTCTCTGTTCATGCAGAGATTGTTTGCTATGATGTATGACTTTGCTGGATATGTTACAGCTGTTATCTTGGACGTAGTGACTCCAGTGACTTTGCTTTATTATTGTGACACACTGTTTCTCATCCAGTGTGGGTAGCAGACCAACAGAGATATCGAAGTGTTTCTTCTGTTATTTTTCTGGCTTTTTAAACTAATTCAGGGTTATCATACTTTGATTTAAAGAAGCATAGTAGGTATTGGTTAGCATAATGGTCCTAATATTGGCCTATAGAATGTGTTAGGTATTTTAACTTTTTAAAATATGAAATTACTGGCTCTTCTGTATTTGTCTTTATTTTTATTTGATTTGTTTATTTATTTTAAAATGTATTTGACAGATCAGGATAATTTTCAGCATCCAGATTATGAAAGTTAATAGAGTTCCAGGATCTGAGTAGAAAATGAGGTACAATCTACAGTTTTAAAGTATTTTTTTTCCGTCTGTCTCTGAAATTTTTCTAGCTTACTGGTTCCTGGAGAAACAAAGCCAAAGAAGCACTATGTCATGAAAGTGCATTTTGATGATTTTAACTTTAAATGTTCTTTTACAATATTAGAATGCTTTAACTGATTTCATATTAAATCCGACTTCATGGAGAGTCATGAAAAGCTGCTTCTAACAGTCTTTCAGTTGAAGAATTGAATTTGTAGCAACCATATGTTTCCCAGCCTACCAACTAATAAAAGTGAATTGTATAACAGGTTAAAACAAACTTCTACCTTTAAGGAGTTAAAACATTGTTTGTCCAGCTTGTTAGGCCTTTTTTTTCTTCAGCCAATTAATAATTTTTTAAAAGCTCTACCATAACACTGAAGACATTTGTAAATGTGCTTTGTTTTTTTTCTTGCTGTGCCATAGCAACACCCTTGTTAAGTCTATAGACCTGTACACAATTCAACTTTGGTTTAATAGTGTTCTGTTGTCTCTAAGAATAGGTAATTTCATTCATCCCAGTCTAATTCTTGCACTTGTTTAGTTTGTAGCTTGGAGATTTTTTTTAACAGCCTAAAGCAAAGGAATAGGCATATTTCAGGAAAGGTCTTCTTCTGTGTGTGACTGTCTTTCTAGATTTATTAAATTAATGCTGAAAATATGGTGTAGGTACCTTTGAATATGCACCCTTAGAAAGTATTAAAGCAAAAAGATAATTTTCATTTGGGAAACTGTAAAAATGATACAATAACCTTCTTAGATCTCCTGCCAGACTTTTGTATAGGCAGGCTTA
The DNA here is from genome assembly GCA_013400435.1 of Pycnonotus jocosus. Lineage (NCBI taxonomy): Eukaryota > Metazoa > Chordata > Aves > Passeriformes > Pycnonotidae > Pycnonotus > Pycnonotus jocosus. Next base: position 32,958 of record VWYP01022049.1, on the reverse strand, counting down.
TATAGGTGTCTTTAGGTGTTAAGTTTTTGCAAAATACTTTTCTTCTGGTGCTAGTACATATACTGCATGGAAGCATGCTGACAAAATAAAGAATTCATACATAAAATTACCCATTTAAAATTTTAGTGAATAGTCTGCAGTATTAGTCTGCAGGTGAGCTGATTACAACAAAGATCCTGACTCTGCACTTTCCTGCAGTCTGCATGAAATATCTCTGCTGTATTCAACAAGGAGAATGCTGCTGAAATCGGGACTCAAAATCCTGATTGTGTTCCCCAAATACTAAAAAAAAATCTACAGTTAAAAGAGAGGAAGTGAAATCCACCTGACTGACAGGTGTTTGCTTTAAGAAAGGCTGAAGAGCCATGGTTGTGTATCCCACATTAGGAAGCTGTATCTCATAGATCTCCTGCTTTCCCCTTTCCTAAGGACTTTGACAGAGCCTGGCTGTACTAGCAGGTCTCATTCATGTCTGAAAGCAGGGCAAATGAATTCCTGAGATTGTTCCTGCTGACACATGATGCTGAGATGTCCTCTGTCTAGCCACAAATCCTACCTACAAGCACACATGATAGAGCCAAGTAAGTAAAATCTGCTAAGTTCTTGGTTATTAGAATATCTTCTTGCATTCATCTAGCAATAAATACTAAACAATACAAAGGAAATTTGTGCTTAAATATACCTAAAACAATTATGATTATTTAACATCCTATTCTTTATGAAAATAATGCTATCAAAACTGCTACATACTTTTAAAGAAAGGAACAGCAGCTTTGATATAGAAACAACTAGATGGTGCTCATCTGCTTTTGAATCTCTCAGGGCTGCAACACAGGTGATTTAGAGCAGGTAGATATAATCTCTAGGAAAAACTGTACTCAAAATTATCCTGTTCATAATGTTTGTTACAGATGGCTAGAAACATTTGCTGACCTACAATTAAGGTTGTAATTTAGCAAAGATAGAAAAATTGCTTTGCAAAACATTACAGCCTTTTCTTATAGTAAATCAAATACTTAGTAGGGTAGTTATCCACACACGTTTTGTAACATAAGTATAATACATAGAATATATACAATAGCATTTCTTTTAAATACAATACAATAGCATTCATTTAAAAAATAAAATTAAAAAAATTAAATTCTTTGTTCTTAAGGGATTTTAGCAAATTAATTGTATCTGAATATTTGAAGCCGAAAAATTTAACTATCTTAAGTGAAATACAGGATGCCATTGACTTCACAATTACAACTGCAATTTAAAATTACATGTCTTCTATAGTGCTAGGATATGCTAAGATGAGAGAACAGGTTTTTTCTATTTTCTGATTATTTAGTATGTGCTTCTGATTATGTGCTATGTGTGGTCCACGTTATGACTTGGGAGGTTGTGCATGCTTTCTCAGATTTTGCTGATATTTGGTGACAAGATTAACAGTCAAGATGAAAACCTATGGGCCAGGATATTAAAACAGACTGGTGAAAGGCAGAAGAAAGGGACAGAGATTCATGTTATTGTCTTAGTAATGAACAACTGCCCATTTCTTTTTTACATAGTAGAAAGATAATAATATCTTTTGAAAGGAAATCTTAAAGAGAAATTTGCAAAGCAGTTTTCAGCTGTTTTTTTCAGAAAGCTGAAATATTTTGAACAAGTGAATGAAAATTACTATGTCAGTGTAGGTATCTTAAGGCATGTAAAAATCATGGTAATGTGTTTGATGTGTGAGACATTGCCTCTTCTCCTCTCACTCTTATCTAAGAAAATAATATAGTTTGTAGAAATTTTATAGCACTGAAAATTGTCTTATCTACTTCATATTTCAACACTTATTTACATACCAGTAATAAAATTTAAAGGTCCTGAAAATACTTTGAACTATCATACATTTTATCTACTTACATTCTTGTAATATGAGCATTGCCACTTTTATGGTTTGGCATCATTTAATATGCACAGTTTTGTAGAACTTGTTATTTATCATGCTGAAAGATAAATACATCCCCCATATAAAAAAAGAAAATGACAAAATGCTACTGTATCACTGCATGTGCTTGAGAAGTGTGTTATTTTCTAACAGAAAAGGTTAGCTCTGTATAATTTTACTAAAAGCAGAAGATGGTGAATTTTTCAAGATGGTACTGAGGCAGTTTCCTGCTTTTACTGATGATCATGTCAAATAATCATGTTCATAAACCAATCAAACTCAAATTAATATCATCTTTTCCTTAGTGACCCCAGAGTAATGGCTTATAGTAGTATGTGATTAAGTAGTACATTAAGTTTTTCTAGCCATACTGGTCATTTGTCACTGCCAGATGTAGAGAATAAGGTGAACTTCAGTCTTGTAGACCCCTCTCTTGGTACTGGGATCCAGCATTTTTTAACAAATTAAGAAGCTTAGAACTTTGAAAATAGCATGAAAACAATGGGCATTCCTTCTCTGGAGATTTACCTGCTGATTCCTTCTTCATTAAGTAATTTATTGAGTTGTCAGAAGACTCTTTGACTGATGAGGTAGGATATATGCAAAACACTTCTTGTGCTTTTTCCATGGTGACAAGATGCACCAGGGCATTATCTAACTACTCCCCTCACACAAGAATTCTGCCACACTGTTAATCTTCTGGTGCAGTCTTTTCCACCATTGTTTTGCTTAGTCCCAGTCTGCTTGTCCATTAGTCTTCCTGTTCTTCCTGTGTCTGCATCCCTGCAGCCATGGCACAGTATGTGGCTTGCCTCAGTTTCCTCTGGTGGTGGAGCTCCTCCTGACATCTGTACCACTGCCTCACCACTTGTCCTTTCCTGATCCCTTCCCAATCTCAATGTCCCAATGCCTTCACAGCGAATTTTGCAGACTAACCCCTTTAATTCTTTCTACTTGTACACTATTTCCCCGCTCTTGTTTTTTTTTTTCCCTTAGCTTGCCATGTTTTCTAACCCAGTTCTGGTTTTCCTGTCTAGTTTCTACTGCTGTGTGATTGTTATTACCTACAGCACTTCTAGTTCCAATTTTGAACTGCTCTCCCTCAGGTGGGCTATTTTTTTTTAGTCCTAATTCGCTCTCTCATGCCTATTTAGGTTCATCTTGTTTCTTTTCCCATTTTGAATGTCCACAGTTCCTCAGTCCTCAGTGAATACAGAGCAGAGTGCTTATGCTCTATGTACAGATGAACAGAATTTGCTGCTGGACTCCTCATGGTCCACAGCCATCCAAACTGTCAGAAAGTGTTACTCTGTTCTGGCTGAAGCTGCCTCACCCAGCAAAGGCAATATCTACACCAACCCAAAGCTGTTAAGATCAAAAGTTTGTACAGAGTGTGTGTAAATGGCAGCATTCCAAGTTTTCCAACTGGGACAATTTTAGATATATTTGCATGAAGTTGGATAAGGTGCATTTTAGAAATATGTCTTAAGTCAAAGCATTTAAGTACCAAATCTCACAAGACAAATAGCCCTCAAAATAATTTTTCCTTGAGTTTATAATATAACTTAACCCCAGGAGAAGCTGATTAAACTAGACAGAGACATTCCCAAAGAATTTATTCTCTGAATTAAAAAGTTTCAGTTGAGACTGATAATATTTTTCAAGATTATATGCAGCTAAGTGCAGAGTACTAGGAAAATATCAACCAAAGTGAATAATTGGGAGACCCACTATTCTTATCTATAAAAATGGAAGAAATTGCCTGATGTAGATGAGTAATTTAGCATACATGTATATTCCTTTAATGTTTGATCCCCCACCCTAATGTTACCTGTCTTCCTTGTCTTTAAAATGTGAGGATGCTAATCACCCTCCCGGACAGTCTGACAGCAGCCTCAGGGTTCAGTGGTAATACTAATGTTCTCCTAAAATATAGGAGAATAATGATAAATCTGTAAATCACTTGAGACATCATAGGAAATACATTGTTTAGTCCTTATTTTGAAGTTCAGGACTAGAAGGTGTGTGAGCAACCATTTATTTTCCATTCTACTTTAATCCATTAGGATATAACCTTAGGGATTTTTTTTCTCCTCTCTCCTTTAGACCTAATGATAATTAATTTAAAGTTTTGAACCCTAAGGTGTAATAACCATTCAGCAGCCACAGTTCCAATTTTATACTGGCAGAGGTGGGTGTTCTTAGCACTTATGTTTCCCAGATTTCCCTCAGCTTTCGTAATAGCTAATTGAAAGGCTTCTTTTATGGATGGTTCAGAGCTGTACCCTAATTAAACTGTTGTGATTTTTTCACTGAAGAACTTTATTTTCTCTATGGATTTTAGAAAGAATCCATAGATATTTTTCTCACAAATCTTTTAAACTCACCTCTTACATGAACAAGTCATCCTCTATTTGATGCTGAGTGAGTTCCATGTCATAATACAGTGATTATCATAATATTAAGGATTATTTGAAATACTAATCAAATACTGATGAATGAGTTTTTTACCATGTTGATTTAATTAATTGCTGTCTTACCCCAGTGATAGATTCCTGAATGTTTACAGCACTATAATTGCATTAAAGCATTCGTAATATGCAAAATACACTTTTCTATCCTGTAAATTGCATGAAATTTTGTACCATTGCTAACCAGAAATGTATCCTCAAACCTTTACAGGTTTGAAATCTGCATTGTTGTGCTTCCTAAAGGTGAAGACACAGCTTTTGAAGGAGTATTCAATATTGAATCAATTTCTAGCCTTAAATATTAACAATATTTTAATTTCAATATACCAAATACTGCACTAATGAGGCTAGCATTTCAACATTTTTTCCCTTTCTATTTTGAATACAAAGATATTCCTGTCATGTGTATGTTAGTTATTCTGTTTCTTTACCTTTGTGAAAATCATTCTGCATATCAAACTGTAATAGGTATGCAAAAGTCCATGCAGGATTGAAGAAACAAGATATCTTCACTAAAATATCTTTTCAGTTCTAACCAGAAATATTTTTTTATGTAGAAAGAATAAACCCACTCCTTGCTATTGATTTTGTCTTTATGGTTTCTTTGTACTGCATAAAAGGTCTTATACAGAGCCATAAGTTAATTGTTATTTGTATGTTATTTTTTATTTGCCATCTGTTTGTTCAGTCTTACCTGACTTGCATTTATTTATTTATTTATGCTCAAATTAAGTATTAGGGGATTGTTTTTAACTTTCTTTTGATCATGCCTTATCCAGGTCTTTTTCTCTTTTGATCATGATGAGAAATATAAAACAATCTATTTGTGAAATCCTTTCAAATAAAGATAAAACAGATACATATCCAAAATACCTTTCTCAGTTTGGAAAGCACAGAGGGAACACATCACCTCTTTCAAAGTTAACCTTGTACATATTCAAGGAATGTAAATAGGAAAAAAACCAAGCGAGTAAGCAAAAAATTGTCTTCAAACTGTTGCCTAAAGGACCTTCAAGGTGATATAAAGTGTTTTAGACTGGTGATGTGACGTGCTTAGGATCCTCATACATAACATCTATATTTTTATTATACTGCTGTGTAAACAAGTTTCATTAGACATTTGGCTAACTTACCTTACATCCAGCAGATTTTTTTTTTCTGCTTTAAATTCTGACTTAGAAAGAATCTGGTCCTGTGGTTTGCACCTGAGCAAATTTTAAATGTGTATTTCTTGCCTTCATAAGTATCATAGGATGAATTCATCCTAGATGTTTCATGCAGAATGGAATAATTAAATGGTAAATAAAGGTCAGAAAAAAAGAGTCTACTTCTTTTAAAGTAAAAAAAAAAAGTTAATATTTAAATATTAGCATTAGTGCTTTTTCTTTTATTCATTAGTTTCGGATTCCAGCTAATGGTCAAAGAGAGAGAAATGGCGGAAGAATAAATTTATATTCTGCTTTTATCTTTGTCTTCTCAACCACAAGGATTATTTCTGATTTATTATAATGTCATCCTACATCTCTTGAAGTTCAAAATTCAAATTTACATCAAAGAAACCTTCCTTTTCTGCCCAAGTACCTTTTCCTTTTTTTATGATAGCCAAATTATTTGATCTACTTTTATATAAAGACATAGTATTGAGGAGGACATCAGGGGGTATTTACAGTGACTAGCTTCAGACACAGGAGGCTAATTTCTCTAGACTTTCTCAGTATTTAGTAGAGATCCGTTTATGAAGTATTTCAGAGTAGGAGCCTAGTTTAATTTGTTCTGACATGCCTTCTAGAGAAAATGTTCTCCCTTGTTTAAAGTCTTCTGGCTCCTGTATAGCCTGTCCTACCCTCTGTCTGTACTTGGTAATTTGAGGTTATGTTTCCAAATCTGTACTTTACAATGGATAGACTTCCAAAAATTTTGAAAGCTCCACGTTCATTTTGATGAACATCTGCAGGTGTTATATTTTCTTAATAGACTTTCCACCTTGTTATACATGGTTGTATATGTAGTTAGGGCCCAATTATGATGCATCATTTTTAAAAAAAATCATCATACAAATATTAGATGTTCATTATAAATAATATATGCATATAATCCATGCTGTCTATATTGCTCATATAGCATATCTTACGTAAATGTTAACCACCACATAGTCTCCATATTTAGACTCTAGCTCAGTCCTCTAATTTTAGGTCACATTTTTGAAGAGCTGGGTGTATAGTGATTAATGATCCTCTCTCTTCCCTCTACTATTATTACTTTAGTGGAAGTATGAACATTAAATAGTAGAAGTAGCATGAATTTGTAAGTATTTCAAAAAGTAAGTATGTGCTTCCTCAAGTTTTCTGTTTTTGTTTGAAAATGTCTCTCATTGGACCCTGCCAAGCAGATTCATGACAAGCTGAAATTTGTTTTCCTTAGGTCTATGGTTGTGATTCTACTGTTTGTCTTGCTCATTTTTTCTCTGAATTTTTAACTCCAGAATCTTTGAGTCACTGCAGCCAAGGCTGCCCTTGACCTTCACATCCATGGCTGGTTCTTAACTGTGAGAGTACCAGGTCCAGGAGAGCATATCTCTAGTTAGTTGATCCCCTTCATTAGGAGCCTCTCAACTTTTTGACAACACACTCCAGAAATCTCACAATTGTTTGCGCCAAGCTGAAGTCCTCATGCTACCAGGTCACATGAAAGTGTTGTGTCTAAAGTTTTTGTCTTGGTATTTCTGATCAGGTGATTTGTAACAGATACATGTCACAATGTCACCTGTGTTGCTCTGTCCTCTTATGTAAAAAACTTAAACAAAAAGCTATTGCAACACTTAATCATGAGAGCTGTTCCACCACATTTCTCTCTCTGATATAATTTCTCTACTGATACACAAGAACTGGTAGTTTCTCTTGATGTTCCTCACGCTTGCATCCATTGTGTAGAAGCACTTGATACAGGCCCCCATTCATGATACCCATAGCAGCAGAGCACAAGAATCTCCCCCTTCATGTGTTCTTCTGAACACATTCTATTCTTCCACCTGGCTTTTACTTCTCTTCATATTGTAATAATTGTAGTTATGTGTTTAGTCACGGGCCAGAAGGGGAAAATGTTCTTTAGATGAGAGCAGTAAAGAGAAAATTAAAATAGCACATTTGTGCTCCTATGAAATAAGCAAGCATATGGACCCTGATGCAGCAACAGTTATATGTTCCTGTAAAGAATATTTTATACACGTATTCTTGTAAAGGGTTTAATCATATGATGCAGAATACCTAAAAATACTTGGAAAATCCACAGTAAGAAATACAATATCTTCTTAGGAGAGGGGTTTATAAACTGTGCTATCACTGTTCATGTTTCTACAAATAAAGTCTTGTATCTGTCCTTGGCAAAGTCCAAGGTTTTGAGTAAGATGATAGTTGATAAGGGATGTTTTTCTTTTTAAAGTATTAAATTCTGAAAATATGTGTAGTTCAGGATTAACCTTCTAAAGTGTGAAAAATACTTGGATCAATTCTTGATATACCAAGATGCTTCAAATCCAATGTTTATTTGTGACATGTCCCTGGCATAGTATTATTACCTGGCATGCTTTGAAACCTGTTATTACACTTGCACTCTGTTCAGGAGAACTAGAGTAACTGCACTTTTAGAATAGATCTCAAAAGAGAATGTTCACCAAATTTAAGTATCCACTGAAATCTCACTTCATCTATTGAAACACGCTCTAAGTGAACATAAAGGTCAGACAGGAGGTAGATTTTTTGCTCCTGTGTGCAGGGTTTGTTTTCATTCTATGCATGTTTATAGGTATATTGCTGAGTCCTCTGTGTATCTGGTGTGTTTCCATCTTTTTTAATTACATCAACAGAGAAAAAATGCTTACAATGTCATAATATGCTAGACCATTTCTTACTTATCTCACTCCGGTCCAAATCAGCAAGTCGGAAAAAGAATTCAGTCTTCATAATTCTGAAGAAAAATTCCTGTTTTTCTGGAACAGTAAAAACTGTTAAAACCACAAGGGAAAAAAAAAAAGTGGCCTGAGGACCTCAACCTTTCCCTTCCACAAAGTCAGAATACCCTTCTTCAAGCACCTGTTCCAGCTGTCCTCATAGGAATAGCATAGCATGGAAGAAGTGAAGGTAGGCTCTGACAGATTGTTGGCTGCCATGACATTTGGCAGAAGTCAAAGTAAATTACTCAATCTCTGATGAGGGGAAATTAGGTTACCTAGGAAGAGATCAGCAAAGGGTAGAAAGGCAGTTTCATTTTCAACTGAATGAAACACAGATTCAGAATGCTCTTCCCCTTTTTCTCAGCTTTACAAACAAAACTAGAAATACCTCTTCCAGTGCACCATATTGGAAGACATTGTTTTCCACAGGTACTGCACTTGGTTGGGGGCACCATAGGAGAAAAAGACTTTTGAACGTGGGTAAGTGCTCAAAGGAATCTCCCATGTCAGTTTCCTCTCTTCAAGTCTATTTTCTTTCTCTCCTGTGTTTTCCCAAGGTATGTGTTTTTTCTTTGTTTATGTATGATGACTTCTTCTGTCCTCTTCCCTACTTTACCTATGCAGTATTTTCCTTTTTATGTTTTATTCTTTCACTTCTCAAGCTCTTCACCTCTTCCAAATGTATTGCTTCTGCATCAAGAGAGAGGAGCACAACCACAGGGGAAAAAATAAAGCAGTTAGTTCTTCAAAGACTGCAGCCTCACTCCCAAACCTGAGTACATATTTCTGGGTCTGAAAGAAAAGTGTAAGAAAGGCTGGTGAGATTTTTTGGGGTGTTGCATTTTTAAGGCAGAAAACTCACAGGAGAAAAGAGAGGAGCTACCAAGGAAGGACCAGACATAACCTCGACCAGTCTTGGCAACGTAGTCCTGTGAAAGGAAGCTTTTGGGACTGAGAATTTTGTAAACCAAGAGAACTTATTTAGTTCTCTGTTTTCTATTTTTAAATGTTGATGTAAATAAACAAGATTGCATTATCAGCATCTCCTCACACAAACAACCTGCAAGTTCCAAAGTCTGGCTTAGATCAAAAAAGAGGTAACAGTATATATTTATGCAGAGTGAATAATACATGATTGCCTTGCTCTCCAAGTGTAATGTTGTGTTTTTTAGAATGTAATTCATTAATCTATATGGCACAACAGTGAGACCAGGTCAATATGTTTGAAGATAATTAGGAATTGATCAGCACATAAGAAACCAGATGTAGAGATGCATTTTCCCCAATGACTGAAATTGTTGAATAGACTAGACCTAGATGCAATTTCCTTGGATGGTGGTAGCATGCACCAGCTGTTTATGCTTAGTTGGTAGTCTACTATGATTCTTGCATGCTTTTTCATCACTAATTTTCAGGATACAATCTGTCATACTTGTGGATTTTACCTCTACTTTTGGTTTCTGCAGATAGAACTTTGGATTTTGCATTAGTAAATTCTACACTGTTTAAATAGAAGCCAAACTTAGCAAGAGAGACTGTTCTGCAGAATTCCTTTTCCTCATCGTTTATTACTCTGCTTACTGTATGATCATCATTTTTAATTAGCTCACTAATGAAAATTTTGAATAGAACCAAGTCTTGAGCCAGTGACTTTGGGACAGCCTGAAAAGCACTCCCAGTCAATGGAAAACTCTTCAATGAGAAGAGTTCTTGAAGGTATTACAGTAAGGTAGAATCCAATACTGAGTCTTAGCCACATGGCCATTGCATCCAAGTTCTTAGTCATCCTTCTCTGTCAGTCTTTAGCATGATCACAGAAATGGTCTATCTGCTGTTCAAGAGAGACTCTTGAATTTCCAGGATGAATCTGACTTTGCTGGCTTAATAAGTTAATATATTTTCTAAAGGCATTTCAAGCTCACTTGCACTGGCAAACTTTGCATATTAAAAATTTCCAAATAAGAATCATTCCTGGATTTTTCTCACACTAATTCATCTCTCTTCATGCCTCTGATTCCACTTCTTTATATATATAAATATATATATATATAAACTACAAACAACAAAAATAACAACAAAAAAAGCAAAAAACCCACCCCCAAACAAAACCCCAAAAATAAAGAATGGAGGCTAGCCCATAATCTGGGTGGTTTGCTGGGTGGTACAATATATAATACAGACCAGAGAGAATAGTGCATATCCCTTTAGATGACTCCAGGAGTCAGTCTAGCATTTCAAGTATATACTGGCCTTGGTAATTTTTAAACTCTATACCACATGCTTCATTGATAGCATATGATGCTAATTTATTAATTACAGTGTAATGCAGTGCATGTCAAATAATTTTTAAGTCTATATATTAAGGGCATATAATTCCATTTATCAGTCATATGAAAGAATGAAATCACTTTTGTTTGAAAAGGCCTGTTTCCTATAAAATCGAAATTCTGACATTAATTGTATTCCTGTCTTAAGTTTTTGTGTTTCTCCAAAATTTTTCTTGGTTATGATGACAACCTAGTTATTCATGTGCTAAAAATTTTTATTTCTTTAAAGATGTTTTCTTAGCTGATCACTTATCTATTCTGAATTTTCCCTATTTCCTAGTGTTTTTAATATGAATGTAGATCATACTAGCTTTGTCAACTAATCATTTTAAGACTCCTAACTATGAGACATGCCAATGCCACTTTATCAGTCTCAGATGATATGAAGAGTAATGGAAATTCATTCATTCTATCTGATCTTCATCTGAGCATTAAGTACATCACCATTTGGGAAGATACTAGTTAAAATGAAGAACAGCAAAGTAGATAAAAATGCAGGAGAACTGGCTAAAGACAATATGACAGCACATTGGTTGAAACAATAATTGCGATTAAAAAAGGTTGTCTGTAGATTTCCTCAAGGATGATCTCATATAATAGTTTAATTAAGGATCTTGGCAGAAGTAGTAGGACTGTGGTAATGAAATTTGCATGTGACAAAGTTTGGGAAGTATTATCAATACAAAAAAGAAATTGGATAACCTAGAAAACTGCAGTAATAGAATAGTATTATATTTAATAATTAAAAGTGCCAGGTAATGCATTTAGAGACTAATAATAATAATTTCTTCCAGAAGCTAGGGACTGATCAGTTAGAAATGACTGCAAAGGGCAGTGATCTGGGTCAGCCAGGGTATGGCAATAGGACAGGTCTGTGGGAAGGAAACTTAGCACGAGGATGTATCTGGTAACTATTTTCAGTAGAGAGAGCAAAGTATTAGTGCCACTGTGCACTACACTGGTGAGACTTTCCTTTGGAATCCTCTTAAACAGCTCTATCTGTGTTCACATTTTCCTGAGCTTTGTACAGTTAGCCTTTCTGAAGCACTAGATATACTATATCAGTTTGTCTACCTTGTGGTTTCAGGTTGCTAAGCAACCTGTTGTTCCCAGTGTAAGATTTAACTTGCCTGGAACCATCATGAGGTGATACCTTGTTGAGTGATGAGTTTTTCTCTCTTTGGGGGGCCTATGTATACTTTTGCATGTGATTTTGCTGCATGGAATTCAGTATATTATTTATATACAGATAGGTTCTAGCCTGTAAAATCTTTATTTTTGCACAATCATGACTGATAACCACATCCCTAGAAGAGTATAGAGGGTTTTTTAGAATGTATAAAGGACAGTTAAAGAAACCTTAACCTTTTATTGGATTTGAAGTGGAACATAGTGGCAAATGGGTTTTCCCCATTTAAGCTGGAAGACAGGGGAGCAGAATGAAGTCCCTGCATTCCAAGGGAAAATGGTCAGCCACGTGCTATATCTGCTGCATCTCTTAGATACACACATGTCTATGGGGATGGGTGAATTCACACAAGGCTACTAAGGGAACCAGCAGAAGTGCTCACCAAGCCCTTTTCTATTAGTCCTTGCTAACTGGTCCCAGGTGACTAGAGGTTAGCAAAGTGATGCCCTTCTGCAGGAAGGGCTGGATGAAAATTCCATGGAACTACAGACCTGTCAGCCTGACCTCGGTGCCAGGGAAGGTCACAGAGCAGATCATCTTGACTGCCATCATTCAGCACTTGCAGGACAACCAGAGGATGAGGCCCACCAGTATAGGTTTAGGAAAAGTATGTGCTGCTTGCCCATTTCTGTAACAAGGTGTACCTTTCAGTGGATGAGGAAAAGGCTGTGGGTTTTGTATACCTGTAATTTGACACCATTTCCCAGGGCATTCTCCTAGAGAAACTGTCTGCTTATGGCTTGGGGGTGCACATTGTTTTCTGGGTAAAATCTGGCTGTATGGCCAGGCCCAGGGAGTGGCGGTGAATGGAGTTACATCCTGCTGGTGGCCAGTCACTAGTAAGGTTCCTCAAGGCTCAGGATTAGGGACAACCCTGTTTAATATTTTTATTGATGATCTGGATGAGGAGATCGAGGGCACCCTCAGTCAGTTTTTGCAAATGACACCAAGTAGAGTGGGAATGTTGATCTGCTGAAGTGTAGAAATGCTCAGCTGAGGGATCTGGAAAGGTTGGATTAATAGGCTGGGGCCAGCTGTGTGAGGTTCAACAAGGCCAAGTGCCTGGTCCTTTACTTAGTTGAGTCACCATCCCTGAAGGTACTTGGAAGATGTGTAGATATGACACTTAGGGACATGATTTAGCGGTGGACTTGACAGTACTAAAGTAAGAGTTGGAATCAATGATCTTAAGGATCTTTTACAACCTTATTCACTCTATGACTCTATGACTTTATGTCTCTCATACCCTTTGGTTTACAGGAGAACAGAGTGAGGACAACCTTTAGTACTTTAGAAATCAAGAAGCATTTAGGCCCTCACATTCACTCTACTGAAATCACTAAGAGGCAGTAAGCAATCTTTTTTGCAAGAGATTATCAACATCTAAATCTTCAGAAAGTGATCAAAGTATGATAGATTATATAAGGTTGCAAGAGTCTTAGAAGAGTAATGGTCAGGCATATGGTTTGTAGGCTCTGTCAACCTTGTTCCCAGCTTGAGAAAGCACACTGTCACCTTAGTTTTGGCTCAACAAAATGATTCATTAGAAATTCTGGCATGGTGAACAATCATTTTTACAATTGTTTTCAGGGAGGACAGCTTGGGAGGTCCCTTTCAAACTAAGAAATCCTGTTCTAATTATTTGGATTCTGTAGACACTGAAAAGTTTGGCTTAGACTGTTCCTTCAAGTTTCTCTAGGTTCACAAATTCCCTCCAAGAGATATGGAAGTCTTGAGGCCCTACTCATGCTGTGAACTGGCACTCACCAACTTCAGAAGTCTAGTAGTGATACAAATGCATTGTCACAATCTCTGACCTCAGTCCTGGATACATAATGAGATTTTCTGCAGTTTTAGGCCTGTAAACAGTTGAATCTCCAGTTCTCATAAGCATATTGCTAGCCCCTTAAAATCATTAAGCTTGTAACTCAAGGTCAAAGTTGAAGTTAGCTAGGAAAAGAATGGATATCAGAGACAAGTCTTCCTCTGCTCCAAAACCTACCTATGTGCTCTGCGTTTATGAAACCAGAATGCTTAGTAAAATATTTTTATTTCAGTGGATTGGCATTTTTTGATAAAATCCTTGCTTTGTGTTTGGAATTTTTCATATATTGAAACTTCTACAGGATTGGGCTTTAAGTTTATAAGGACAGAGGGAACTAACATGGTGTGTTGGTCCCTGATATCATCATGTTTTAAAGGAAGGTTGCCATGCAGTTTTGAACTGCCGTTACATATCCAATATAGAGTGATGACACACTGATGAAATGTTGCAACACAACATGGACATTTTTCTTTATGTCATAAAACGCCACAGGTAGCAATCACAACCCTATTCAACTTGTTCCTAAGGGAGAAAAAACCAACTTCCTACATGCTTTTACAGCTGAGCTGGCAGGTAGCTTTATCACTTGCTCACAGCTGCATGTTGGTTTTTTAGCCACAGGATTTACTCCATCATTGTACTAGAATACAGGTTTGTGTGTCTTTGTGTGTGTGTGTGATGGTGGATAGAAGGATGGATCAAGTATCATATCTTTAGCAAAACAAAATAAAATACTAGTAGGGCTGTGAGGTTTTACATGTTTTCTGCCATCCATTCAGAGGCTTCACAATTCCAGAGGAAGATTTTAATTTTCTGCTTTCAAAAACAATTTTTCAGATGCAGTATGTCTAATGCTTATCACTGAGCTTCTGGCTCTCCACTCCTAGTATTATCCAAAGAGAAATAGATGTGCCAGATATATGCCTTTGTCTGATCCCCAACACTTTTCATTGTAAATTCATGAAGCATGGGGAAGTGAAGGGCAAATGAAAGCAATAGCTAATGCAGTTTTTGTGGAAATGCTCACAACAGAGATTCGAAACATGATAGTGAAATGGTCTTAGAGGAAAAAGGGCAAGGCAAGAGAGACAACTGTAATTCTGAATTATATATCTTTGCAATATTTAAAACTCCACAGTTATTTTTGTTAGTAGCTCCAAAAGATGTAAATCAGGGATGAGAAGTAATACAAAAGAGGAAGCAGTACTTTTACAATTGGTTTAAGAAACTATTCACAAAATTATTTGATATAGATAGATCAGTTGAGGAATATGCATTTGAAGTGAAACATCAATTCACTAACTGATATATTCATAGAGTATTCAGGTTGTATTCAACTTGAATTCATTGAGAAGCAAATGAAGAAATCAGAGCTTTGGTTCACCCAAAAGGTTAACTTTTACCACAGTTCTTAGAGGCTTTCTTCCAGCTTCATTGACTGAATAATTTTCTCAAAGTGTGCAACTATAAGTGATCCAGCCATTTTGCCTCTCTTTGTCCATGTGCAAATGGGGGAGCCATTGGAAATGGCTTTCTGGGGCAAAGAGGTGTCTGCTGTGCTGGCATCTTCCTCCTCCTCCTGTCTTGGGCTATGGCACTGAGGGAGGGCACTGGATACGCAGTGGAGACATTCTCAGTGAAACCTGAAGGGCTCAGCATAGAACTCAGGATGTTCTGTGCCACAGCAGACTCGTAAGGCAAAAATTGCCATTTCTGGGAACCCAGAGAAATACCCTGCTATGAAGCACTGCTACCCTAGCTTCACTTGGGTTTCATACTAGGGAGAAAAGTGTGTGAAAGATGTGTGATATTCCCATTTTTTTAGTGGAATGAAGCCAGTGAAGAGTGTGCTACAGCTTGTTTGCTGATTCCTTTGTATTCATCCTGGGTGTCGTTGGGAATGTATCAGTGAGTGTCATTACCATCTCCCAAGGTAGAGTCTTGATCAAAACAACTATATTAGTTTTTTAATTGTTTGTACAGCCAAATAGTCCCACAGAGTGGGAAGCAAGAAATTGGCTTATCTTGAATACTGTACATCAGAGCTAATCACACTTTTAACATTGGATTTCTTTTTCACTTATTCTCTCATCGTGCTTAAAATGCAAATTAATTTGTCTGACCAGCAAAAAAAAATAACAAATATCTCTGAAAAAGTTTAAAACAACCCTCACTGACATTTTCAATAGAATGTTATGCAAATAGCTGTTTTGTAGTAAGGGAAAGGGAAATGAACCAAGATAAGGTGACAAGGGAGACAAGCAGCAGGAAAGGAAGATCTACCTTTTGCAAACTTGGCTACCTGACTGGTTGAATTGACCAGAAAAATAGTTACCAATCTCCTAACTCATAAGGAGAAGGTATTGCAGCAACATGCATTGCAAAAGCTGCTTTTGGAAAGCAGTATCTGAGAAGCAACAACATCTGACTGTTGCAACTCCTATGATTTTTCAGCAGCCTTGCATTCTCCTTTTATCATTAATACTCTTCACCACAGTTACTTATGTGTCTTCCCTTAATTAGTGAGTAGGCAAATGGACAGATTTTTTAAGTTAAATATTGTCCTACTCATAATGCTTTCAGCATTATCATTAAAATAATGTGTAATATGACAAACCCAGGTTTTTAATTTTACCCAATCACAAACAAGAGATGAACTTAATAACTCTGCACAGGTTAGTATGCTGAGTGTGGGAATAAATGATAAACCTGTCATACATACATTTATGGTGGATGTTTAAATCTTGATTTTCTGATTCAGGTTATGGCTACTGCAGAGGATTATGGCTTCAATGTTTTGCTGTGCCAAATTCCAGAAAGAGACTATTTTATTGATGCTAAGTTATTTACTAAAGGTAATGTCAGTTTCTCTTGGTGGCCAGACTGAAAATAATATTTATACAGACAAGGAAAAGAAGGCACTTGGTACTTAAGACAGAGCAGTGTTTGCCATCAGGGTATTGCAACCATGAAGAAAAGCTCAACAAAATGGAGTATTTATTTATTGAGAAGTAATTAAAATAATTTTTGCATGCTTTCTGAGATGGTTAAGCAGAGAATCTTGTTTTCCTGGAATCACTCAGGCACAGAAGTTGCAAGCTCCAAGAAGATCTCCTTTTAGCAGATGTCTTAGCAAATAGAATTCCTGATGACACTTTTGGAGGATGTTTTCAGTCTAACACAATGACTAACTTACTTCTTGTGTTTACATTCTTCTTTTCCTAAAATTTTCTGCTGTCATGCACACCCCAGGCTTAGTTGTATTTACCAAGATTCGTGTCCATAGATAATACTACATTGAGGCTAGTGCCACATCACTATTTTTTCAATAGTTTTGCTATATCATCACAAAGTCAAAGGTCTACCACAGCTGGAATTCTTCTAATATGATCTTCCAAAAATGTACCCTGATGTTTTGAACATATCAGAGATTTTCAAGGTTTTTATGACTTTTAATGATGAAAAATTCTTCAGATAGCTTATAGAACCAGATCTGTGTGCTTTCTTGATGTTCTGTCCCAATTTTAGGAAGCAAATTTCTTTCATCTTTATCCTGTTTTGCAAAAAATATTATGAATTACCTAAGAGAGATGCTTTTATCTAAAGCTTTTGTAAGTGCTTGCACACCTAAACAGACCTTTCCTATTATAACTTGAATAAAGCAAAAAAATTGCACTTGACTGCAAAGTGTATGTGTGCTTTGCATTCTGAGTGGAGTACAAATCTCAGTGTACCTAAGTGCTATAAAATCAGAATCAAGTTATGATGAAGTTCAGGTTATAGGAACAGCAATGTTTTCTTTTCTTCTCTGGTTTTTTTTTTTGTGTTTTTTTTTTTTTTTTTTTTTTTTAATATCCTTGCACAGTTCCAAACACACTGATTTTCTGATCCAAGTGTAAGGTCCTCAAATGCTACCGTAATGAATAAAAGAACAAAACCAACTGTTATTTTTCTCATTGATTGTTCCTCTCTTATGCTGCCCTCAAATATTATTTTCATTTTGTTTTCTGTAAAGAATGCTTGGTTTTCTGAATGTTTCATTTAGGAAAATAACCACAACCAAATAAGAAATCTATTATTTTATTTCTGTAGAACAATCTATATAACATATATGCAAACTAGGTTTAATGGCAAGTAGGCATTGTGGCACATCCTGCTTCTTGTTAGGGACCACTGTAAGTCTAATGAAAATGAAAATGAATGTTAAAAATATATTGCTCTGATAAGCTCCATAATTATTTAATTATAGTATATTCTTCAGTGTAAGTTGAGGCAGTTAAATATTCTAAGTAGTTCTACACAAATTTTTTTTCACCTTTCCCCACCCATTTTATAACCAATTTTCTTTTATGCTGGTATGACACTGTTTTCAGGGAAGAATATTTAGCATGAATCTCAGCAAGTGGGCTTATACAGTGAGTTTATGAATTTTTAAACACTAAAAAAAAAGCCTTTATTAAATGAGCTTTTTATATTCCAAGTCATTTGGTATAAAGGTGGAGTAACCATTGTGGAAAAATTGAACTTACGTATGTTAGATAAACAAAATAATTGTTTTTAAAAAACTGCTCCACCCCTCTGTTTCTTCTGTCTCGTTGTCTTGAACTTTCTTTCCCCTTATATTTTGTAGGTTTACCTGACTTAAGTTGAATGATTACCATAAAAAGACTCCAGTATGCTTTTAGTGATTCATCTGTATTACCAGCTGAGTGGATGGCATTCTCCTTTTTGGGTTGATACTGATCAAAAGCCTCAATGGTGCATTATGAAGTACTGCTTGCCTTTTACCAATGCTTCTCATCTTGATGTACCTCACAAAAATTACTAATTTTGATCCTATATTATTTTTCTATTTGCACATAGGTGTGCTAGTCATAGCCTGTGTCTCAGGTAGATTATATACTTCCTAAGCTGTTTACAGTCTATGCACAGGACAAGAGAACTGTTCCTTAAAATGGGTGAGCATGAAGACACACTGAGATAATTGTTAGCATGTCTCAGCTATAAATCAAAGTTTCAGTAAGCAACTTGAAGGCAGAGAAAGAAAATCTGCAATGTTTAGAAAGTATTCTATGAGTTTGCATTGGACAAGGTGAAAATGTTAGAAAATGAAGTAAATAGACAGTGATTCTGACCTTATGGAACAGATGGAGTTGGAAATCACCCCAGCCTGAATGAGGGCTCCTAGGTCAGGAGTGGGGTGGAGCCTGAAAGGGAAGCATATCCTGTGCTTGAGGTATTACAAAAATACAGAAATGAAAATGTTAGTTGGTTATCAGTGTCACACAGGTAGTGTTCAAGACATAATTGGTCTGACTTTTACTTTTGTTTGCAGGCAACACTACAAGCTGCTGTAGGGTGAGACAACACAGTTTCAGCTGTATTCTCAATGGCTTGTATGTCTGGAGGCTTTGCAAACACTACAGAAACTACTTAAAGCAAAGATGTTTCCAGAAACAGACTGCTGGTAGTATTTCTGAGAAAAAGTACCTGTCCTGGGAGTAACTACTTTAAATAAAACGTTTCTATGGGACTTCATTCTGTCATCTGCAGAATAATATATGAAAGCTTGGACCAGATCTTTTTGATATAGCTGCTGTTAGGCATAAAAGTGGACATAAACCACATGTTTAATTTTCTGCAAATGGATATAAAAAAATTCCCAGTGCTAGGTACTGTTGCAGATCTCCAGCTTGCTGCTGGAGAAATATTTTAATCAGAAAAATGCCATTTTAGTTTACTGTGTGACTGTGACATTGCAAACAGAAAGAACATGTAACAAATTCTGACTTTTAACCATGAAAGTTTGAGGAGACTATATTATGACACATATCCCTGACCAGCTCTAACAGGCCCAAAAAAAGTCAGCAGTATCTGCATTGACACTCTTTGAATGGTTTCAAGTCTAGGTTTCAGGTGTTCTGGCAAACTGTCTCTCTGAGTGCTCAGGAGAATGCTAAAGCTCTTTTATCTTCCTCTCTTTGTTTTTCCCTGTTCCCTCCATGTTCGTTTTTTGACAAACCAGGCTTTTGTGTTACATTTAGATTTCTTAACTGTTCTTCAGTAAAGGCTGTTACTGCAGTCAGTGAGACCAAGTATCATCATAATTCCAAGAGATCAACTAGACATGACGGTACCAATAGATACTTTTGTTTTCTCAGCAATAAGGATTTCTTTGAGCTTCACAGGCTGTGAAGCAAATGCGGTTCCTGCCCTGAAAAAGTATTCAAGGTATATGTGTTTTAAACAAGTCTTTTCTGCATGATAATATTTTAAACAAGGTTCTCTGGCAGAGAATGAATTCTGGATTATTTATTATTGAAAGGGCACAATTTGCCTAATCATTACTTATCCATTGGCTTGAAACATGATTCTTAATATTTTGCTATGGTCAAAGAGCATTAAGACCAGTTTGTGTAGATCTGAAATAGTGTCTTCCTTCAGGAATTCATAAACACAATCTTATATACAGATTGTGACTGGTCAGGCAAAATCTATCCTACTGTTTTCAATTCACTCTGAAGCATAAAAGCAGTCTCAACTACCACTTAAGACAATTATTGTTTTGGAACCAAGCTAAACCACATAAATTTTGTGGATTCAGAAATGGATTTTTGTGGGCATTTGTATGAATTAAGCTTTTCTTACTCAAATGTCCGGGAAAAGGAGTTGTGAACACAATGAATTCTGCCTTGTGAAGCAGAATTCCATTTTTAAATAGCATAATTTTTCTGTATTTGAATGAAAATTCTACAGTTTTGCATACATAAGAGGGAGGCAGAACACCCAGGATCTGCCTGGAACCTATCTCTCCATTGGGAGAAAGAGCTGTATGAATAATACAGCTCTGCAGTGAGCTTCCTTTTAACTGGTATAGTAGAATGACTCTGTTGCAAAATGAACTACTTGCTGATGTACTAGAATGACAAGGCATATTAATGATTTTATATCAGCAATGTAAAATTCATTGTATTAATTGATTACTAAAGGTAATGTTGTTATTGCCATGATTAAAGTATGACTGTGCATCATGCCTGGGTTTTGACAACAATGTATTAAAAAGGTAGCTGCACTTATGATCTTACCAGTAGGTTTTCATATTCTGTATTAGGTGACTTTAAATTTACTGACTAAAAGGAACATTATTTTATTTTCACATATTAATAAATGAACTTTTTGTGCCTTCTCTTGCATCTTGAACTTTTACATAGTGAAAAGTATCACAGGACCAGATGAAGACCCAGCAGGGATAAGTCTGGTTGTGTCAGTGAGAATGCTTTTTATTAAAAAGGAAACTTTTAAGTCATGGCTCAAGACCATAAGCAGAGCTTTAAATGTCTCTGTTCCCTGATTTGTTTAGTCATTAGGGGTCCAGACCTAACCTGACCCACCTTCTGACTATTTGCTGCTTTTGGCAGATCAGTTTTGAAGGCAGGTGGCATACCTTGCCCCTCACAGTAACTGAAAAGCCATATGGTTAATCCCACATCTCCTGGGATGAGCTCTATTTTCCAACCATTATGTGAGTTCTCTAAGAGCTACCCATTATACAAATGGTGTACAACCTACCATCACAGCAGACTAAATTAGTTGTGTTTTGACTGCAACATATTTTTCAGGTTTACCACAGCATGGGCAGAGATTTGGTTTCCCACATGCTAAACCTGGTTAGCAGTGGCCCATTAGGGAAGAGAGAGGTTCATATATTTCTGGAAAAGGTACTCTGCACATGTATTAGTGACTTGAATGGAGCATCTGGGAAATCAGGGAAGCAGACATAGATATTCAGTAAAGAAAGACTAGTATGCTTTTGGGGACTTTTACTGGGGTCTTAGAAATGGGTATTAAGTAATTATGTCAGAGTTTAAACAAGACTGAATAAGCATTCTTGTGTGCAACTTTAAGGCTATTTATCTATGCCTGAGAGTTATTTGAGTATGTATAAAAGGTAGCTGGGTAATAAGAATAATTTGAGAGTAATTAGACACTATTATAGAAGTACTAGCAGACAACTTTTTGAGCATTCTATTGGATAAACACTGTTTTGCTGAATATAGATGTCATTATTACATACTGAAATTTAAGGAGCTTTCTTTCACATGATCAAGACTCATGACAGCTGAAATGACAATGCATGTTCCTGCTAGTGGTGAGAGAGAATTCAACCAAAAGGAATATACCATCTTAACTATCAGAGCAATGTCAAGACTACTTGGAAGAAGTTTTTGTGAGAAATCAAGTCCTTGCACTTCAGATTCAGATAAAGGATTTGGACTCATATCTTTACGTGAGTACTCTTGTTCAATTGCCTCCAAAGTAGGGTGTGTGCACGTGTCAGGATGCTCAAGGGAAAAAAAAACAACTTCAGAAGTGGGCCTCTGAGAACCTCACGCAATTCAACAAGTTCAGGTGCAAGATGCTACACATGGGTTGGGGCAGTCTCAGGCATGATCACAGATGGGGAGATGAATTCATTGACAGCAGTTCTGCTGAAAAGGCCTTGGGGCTCTAATGAATGAAAACCTGGACATGAGCCAACAATGTCTGCTTGCAACCCAGAAATCCAACTGTATTCTGGGCTGCATCAAAAGCAGCGTGGCCAGCAGGATGAGAGAGGGGTTTCTGTCCCTCTGCTCTGCTCTGCTCTGGTGAGACCCCACCTGCAGTGCTGCATCCAGCTCTGGGGCCACAGTACAGGAAAGACATGGACCTGTTAGAGCAAGTCAGCAGGAGGCCACAAAGATGATCACAGGGCTGGAGCACCTCTTCTACAAAGACAGGCTGAGAGAGCTGGGCTTGTTCAGGCTGGAGGAGAGAAGATGTCGGGGACACCTCATTGTGGCCTTCGAGTACCTTAAGAAGGCCCATTAAAAAGAAGAAGAGGAGTTGTTATAATAGGCAGATGGTGACAGAACAAAAGGCAATGATTTTAAACTGAAAGATGGCAGGTCTAGGTTAGAAATTTAGGAAGAAGTTCTTTATTCAAAGGATGATGAAGCTCTTCTGATGTTGCCCAGGGACTTTGTGGGTGCCCTATTCCTGGAAGTGTTCAAGGCCAGTTGGGATAGGACCCTGAGCAACCTGATCTAGTGGGTGGCATCCCTGCCCAAGGCAGAAGGGTTGGGGCTAGATGGTCTTTAACGTCCCTTCCAACCCCAATCATTGTATGATTCGATGATTTTTGTACTATTAATAAATAAAAAAAAATTAAAATAGTTTTTATCTCATACTTTTTTTTATTTTCTATTTTTGTGTATGTTTTATAATATATGTAATATATTACTACAGAAATAAACATGTAAATTTTATAAATAAATAAAAAAATACTGTATATGTGTTCAGAAGTTTTTAGTTGATGGAGTGAACAATCAAACCAGTCTGGAGACCACCCCTCTAGTGTATGTGTGACGGTTTTAATGTCTCTCTGAATTAATAAATAGTTGCAGATATAAGAAAAGTGTCATGAAAAGGAATCATTGAAAGATGTCCTGCAATTGTGAGTGCTTCTGTTGCCTGCATTGCTTTCTGTATCTCTAGCATGTCCATATTAGAGAACAGAAACATTTCCCAGTAACTGTCATTCATACTTATTCCAAAAAACCCTTTTATAAATAGTTTCTCTCAAACAATAGAAGTTTCACTGAAAAATTCTAAGAAGCCTGAATTTCCCTGTTTTATTTTACTCTAAAGTATTTATTTACTTAGAAGTCATCACAATGAATTACATTACATAAAAATTATGGGCACTATGCTAGTGAATATAAATTGTGAGGAATACATTTATCATTCTTGTGTATATGTGAGCTTACTCTTGCACTCTCAAAGCTTTGTCCAAGAATATGACTGCATGACTTCTAAAATGAATGACAATTGCTGTGTGAACCATAGTTTAAAGGATCATGTACATGATGATATACCTATAGAGGCTTTGTGTTCTCTATTAGTAACATCCAACAAGCACAAATTTTATGCATAGAGTGGTTGATGCTGCATTTTACATAATGTTAATAAATTCAGAACATGAAGACGCAGCATTAAGTGTCAGCAGCTCTTCTTGTCTATGGCATGATGAATATATCAATTTATAAGAGTGATGCAAATGCAGGAATCTCGTTTGGGACATGCAGTCTCATGTTTAGAAGAAATACTTTGTTCTGATTTGCCTTTGATGTTACTTGTATACCAGGTTTATGGAACATACTTTTTCTAGTAGAAGCAAGTTGGTTTTGAAAAATGTCAGCTCTTGAATGAGCAGAGACTAATGCAATGGACTTTATGTCATTTCAAGAGGAAGTAACTTTACAACAGCAGGAAAACTCCTTCTTTATTTATGGACAACATGGACATAGTGTTCAGGAGTGAATGTTTGAAATTAATTTCCTGACATCTGACACTTGCTTCCTTCAGTTTACTCTGTGGAGTGGCCTTAGTACACATGAATTTGATTTTAGATTAAATAAAATCTGGAAGCTGAAGTCCACATGCAAATGAACATTTGGGCAATGGGACTAGAGTAAAGCAAGTGAAGTATATAAAAAAGCCATACATATTTGCAATCTAACACTGTTTCACTCTACTGACCCTCTATTTGTCTTAAAGACTTGCTAATTTGGAAAGAATTTTTGTATCTCCTTTGGAAGGGGATTAGTTTCCAGTGCTGTTGTGCCAGAATAACCGTGATGGTACA
The DNA here is from genome assembly GCA_013400435.1 of Pycnonotus jocosus. NCBI lineage: Eukaryota > Metazoa > Chordata > Aves > Passeriformes > Pycnonotidae > Pycnonotus > Pycnonotus jocosus. The sequence continues at coordinate 8,583 of VWYP01022049.1, read as the reverse complement.
GAATCTGTGAAATGGAGCAGCCTTTATTAAGGAAAAGCCCCTATCATCCTTAAGTGTGATCTGGAAGCACTGCAGCTGTAAAAAGAAGCTTTTTATCACACATTACAGGTCAAGCAGTGAGCCACGTAATGGGCCCTTCAGTAGTATCAGCAGCCATATGAGAACTGCTCTTCTGTTTGGTCATTTTAGTGAAACAGTGGTTGAAGACCTTTTCAAAAACTCAGGTTATATTTCTAGTAAATGCAGGGAAGCCAGTAGACTCTTCATGCTTAAATGAACATAGTCTGTTTCTCACTGCTTTGTGGCCAGGTGGTGGCAGTTTTAAGCATTTTTGAAAGTAACCTGATTTCTGATTAGATAGATCCTGCTGAAGTAGTCTAACAAATAAGATATTTATCAGAATGTTTTATAGGGTTCCAGTTAATTATATTTTCCCTGTATCATAGAGAACAGTAGCTTTCTGAATGGGTCATTTTGAAAGTGCTCTTTGTGATAACGCTAGGACAATGTAGATTGATTTCTGCTACTTTGGTTGCTTTGTGTGCTCTATTTAAAAAGGAAAAACTACATTTTATAGCCTCATATCTGATTTGTAGCACTTTGGATAGGGGCAGGACCTGCACATGCTACTAAGTAGTATTCTGGGACCTGTTCCTTTAAGCAGACCATTTTAGAGTTGCTTATAGGATAAATATTTACTTAAAGCAACATAAGATCTGACAATAGTATGTTTTTATTCTTGGTGTCATTAGGACATTTGGAAGAAGAAATCACTATTAATTATATTAATAAAGTGTGTGCATTACATTTGAGGAGATGGGAGTAACAAAGTCCAATATGAGTTTTGTCTTTCAAATTTTGACTTGTGTGCTTCCAGTGACTAAGAAAAACTATTAAGTGCCTATAAATTCTGATTAGTTTTTGTTTTCCCCTCCCATTTCCACCCTCCCCCCCAAAAGAAAAAAAAGTCGGTTTGATTATTGGGAGGAGAAAGAAGATCATTGAAAAGAATTTTTTTTTTTTGTTCTTTAATATTAACTTTTATTGTTAGCATATTAAAATGATTTCTTGGTACTAAGTAATGGCCGTCAACTCCAGGGCACATATGATTCCTATTCNTGTATCATAGAGAACAGTAGCTTTCTGAATGGGTCATTTTGAAAGTGCTCTTTGTGATAACGCTAGGACAATGTAGATTGATTTCTGCTACTTTGGTTGCTTTGTGTGCTCTATTTAAAAAGGAAAAACTACATTTTATAGCCTCATATCTGATTTGTAGCACTTCGGATAGCGGCAGGACCTGCACATGCTACTAAGTAGTATTCTGGGACCTGTTCCTTTAAGCAGACCATTTTAGAGTTGCTTATAGGATAAATATTTACTTAAAGCAACATAAGATCTGACAATAGTATGTTTTTATTCTTGGTGTCATTAGGACATTTGGAAGAAGAAATCACTATTAATTATATTAATAAAGTGTGTGCATTACATTTGAGGAGATGGGAGTAACAAAGTCCAATATGAGTTTTGTCTTTCAAATTTTGACTTGTGTGCTTCCAGTGACTAAGAAAAACTATTAAGTGCCTATAAATTCTGATTAGTTTTTGTTTTCCCCTCCCATTTCCACCCTCCCCCCCAAAAGAAAAAAAAGTCGGTTTGATTATTGGGAGGAGAAAGAAGATCATTGAAAAGAATTTTTTTTTTTTGTTCTTTAATATTAACTTTTATTGTTAGCATATTAAAATGATTTCTTGGTACTAAGTAATGGCCGTCAACTCCAGGGCACATATGATTCCTATTCTGCTTTAATTTAAAGGCACAGAACTTCAGGCTGTGGTCCAGTTGTCCACTTCAAAGTACAGGTGATTTTGCATGTAAAAATGTGGTTAGCTAAGCAGTGTGTTAGTGAAATGTAATAACTAGCCACACATGTACCCATATGAATACACCTCGAATAAGGTAAACACCCAGTCTGCAGAAGCTGCCTTCTTCCCGTTGTTAGATGTCACAGAGCCAAGGAAGATGTGATGGCATTCATTCTGTCACTGTCTCTCTCACTGATTTTACAGAGCATCAGAAAAGATTCAGGACCACAAGTATTTTGGTTTCAATGCTCTTAATTATTTTTAAATAGTAAAATTTCTCTTTATTTTTAAAAAAGTAATAAAATACACCCCCATCAAACACCAGTGATTGATGGAAATTGTTTCTGAACCTGAGTATTTTTTGTCACAATCAGTTTTCTATAAAGAAATACGTAAAATAAAACAAATGAAACAGTATTTTTTTCTGACTTGCTTTATAAAACTACCTGGGCCAAACTATTGAACTTACAATAATGGTCATGGAGTTTTATGTCACTGTTATAATCAGTGGTAGAGGCAGGGGCTCTGTCTTACAAGTCTAAGTGTCATTTCTGCCTGTAGAGTCCTAACTGGAACAGGTGAACCAGTATATCCAGAGCTAAGAGTCTGCTACCAAAGCAGATCTAATTCTCTTTTTCCCTTGAACTAAGGGAGAAGGAAAGAAAACTGCTGAAGACAGTGTTTATGTTCTTCTGCACATTCAGTCAAGTGCTTAGGGTTTCAGTGTCTGAGCTGTGCATCTTTGAATAGGTATTAATAGCAAGAATGATACCATGGTAAGCTCCAGAAAATCTGAAAAAATTTGTACTTTAGATCTTTTCTCTCACCCTGTCTTATATCAAAAGAATGCCTATTTTAACAGCCACTTTTAACTTCAACTTTAAAAATTCTGGAGTGAAATAGAGAGTTATCCTAGGTACAAAACTCATATTAGCTTCTATTTGAAACTTCCTGCATCTTCTTTTTTCAGGTCTATTTTTCCCCATAGTATAAATAGAGCTGTTAATAAAGATTCACACCTCTGTCACTGAAAAGGTGCAGTACTTTTTCATTATAAGCTTACCTTCCATGTTTTACCCTAAGAAACCCTTAGAAATTGCTCTTTCTGCTTTAAAATTTGCATGCAAGGTTGGTGGCCAGAGGTTAGCTTTTGACCAAGTTTGATAACATTTAAGTCAGTCTTCTAATTTAGTTTTTAATAAAAGGCGATAGCAAAAGGTGACATAATGATGGATGCCTGCACTATGGTGTGTCAGGGCTTCTCAGCTGCCTGTCTTTCTGCCAGCAATTGGACATGCTGTGATCATAAGTGCCAAGGAGCTACAACAAAATGACATTTCTATTTCCTAGTGCTGCCAAAACTGAAGTTTGGATGCTTATAAAACACAGATGATCAGTCTTCCTTGATACCTGATTTATTTCAGTAACTAGCTTTTGATACATTTTAAGATATTTGAAAGCAAAATAAAGCCCCATAAACTTAGAGATATGAAAAACAATTCTACTTCCTACTGTAGGCTTTAGAAAGAAAACATGACATTGTTTTACAGCAGAAGGTGTTGATATCTTATGATCCCACAATGAAAGGCACTCAGAGTCTGTCAACTGTTATTTAAAATCCTTTTTTTTTTTTTTTTTTAATTAACACTATAAAGAAAAGAGGATGGTATAGATAATCTTATGTACCTTCAGATGCTGGGAAACCCTAGATGCACTGCATCAAACAGGTCTCCAACCAGGCCACAATATACTGTATGGATCCTACTCATGGGCAGTATGTTCCTTTTTAATCATTTGAGATCTTACCTGTTGTTTGGAAAAGAAAACAATTTCCACTGTCAGGAAAAAAAGGAGTGTTCACATGAGACCATCTTGTTGCAGTTTTTAAAGGCAAGGTCACAGAGGCGATGTAAATGCTGGTGCTGTGTGGGAGCTGCACAGGCTCTGCTGTGACAGTGAGGTCACCCTGCAGCAACAAGATATGTGCAGCACAGCAGCCTGAAGGCCAGGCTCTACAGGCATTATAGCAGAGAACAGACCTGCACCCACTCAGGTTAAATGCTGTTTGGATCAATAATTCTATGAATTACAGTGCTCTTTAGGGCAAGATCATCTCAGGGATGCACTTGTAACCTCAAACACCAAGGGCTCCAAAAATCTGGTTGGTAACTCTGCTGGTTTTTGTAACTAGGACATAAAATCACAAAATCATAGATTCATAGAATGATTTGGGTTGGAAGAAACCTTAAAGATAATCTAGTCCCTAACACAGACAATTCCTATTTAGAAGTGAGTTGTGCTTAGTGTTTCAGTTGCCTTGCATCAGTCCTCTTTTACGGTATAGGTTCTTGTAATTGGACTACTTCTTTTTATAGCATTTAGTCATGCCAAGCCAAATGCAACTGTGCCTACAGCTATGTCCCACAGGTTGATGCCATCTATGAGGTCACAGCATGAGAATCACACTGACCTATCCTTAACAATGGTATTCTTACTCCCAGAAAACCTGCAATAATTTTCCATGTTTTTGTGTGATGTTCACAAGTGAAAGATATCATGTGTTATGATTCAGAAATTCTTTGAAAAGTCACATGTGACCCTATGCTCTCTTGCCTTTTACATGTCTCCCTCTGATGACATCTACACCTGCTCTGGAACTTATATCTAGAAATTCTGAAAGTGAATCAGAGCAGCACACAGAATTGAAAGCTTTTAGGAATTTGTCTATTATGTACTGCTGGAGAACCAGCTTTTCTTCAGTGGCTCAATTACTGCTTTTTACTCCAGAAGTTCCTCCTAGTATGTGAGTATGTGAGATCTTAAAACCTGTATTTGGGATCACATCCTCATCTGGGCAGAATTAGGACTATCTGGTGGTCTGCAATGCTAAACAGAGCTGGGAACAGAGCACAGGCATATGAAATGCCTGACAGCTTGGGGGAATAGGAGGTAAAAAACTTACATGGGACTGAAAAGGAATCAGTAACTGTTGGTAATGTCATTAACAAACTCCTGGCTGGGATGTGCTTGGCTAGAATAATTATAGGCTTAAAAATTTCTTCAGTGGTCGGAGTAGTTCAAGGACACTAAAGTTAAACTCATTCACTATAAAAAACTTTGAAATTTGTAACTTCTCTCAGGCACCAAGGAAAAAGTGACAAGTGATCCCTTTGTTACATATGTCATTGTGGGGTTTGATTTCCAGTGACTGGGTGTGGTGATGCTCAAATACAGAGGAGGGTACTTACTTCTCAGCTATGGCCAATACCAGTCCTTAAGCTCTGTTTTTATTTGATCATCTCTGATGCTTGACTTTGGATAACAAATCCCAAAGTATTATTTCTAAAGTTTATTCTCTCTTAATAGCACTCAAAACTTGAAACTCTTTCCTTATATTTTATTTGTTCATAAGTCTCTGAGGAACATGGGTTTACATCTGTATAAACCGTGAGTAGAAAAGATAAAATACGGCTTCTAATGAAGTCAATGAAGAATTTTCCAGTGACTCACATAGTGAAAGCACTCCACACTTCAAGTTTGTAAAGTCTTCTTTAGTATTTAAAAGCGTTGAATACCTGTGTAGTTATCCTGAGACATTTGTCACACTTGGCAATGTGCAGCATTGGTACTTGAATTTCACCCATATTCTCTAACAAATCATTTATGTGAGATGAAATGTAGTGCAGAGGGTTTGATTTATGCCAGTTGATAGAGAGATTACACTTGAAATTTTCCTTGGATTAAGAGTACAATATCTTTAAGGCTTGACATGTATGCAGTTATAGTTATTGTCAGAAAAATTATCTTTCAACAACAACAATAAAAGTAAAAGCATTTCTAAATCTGAGTGTTAGAGAAGGAAGAAATAAAGATAAAATTCATAATTTGTTTGTAGCTCTCTGCTCTGGCATCACATGAATCCCAATGCCATCACAGAAATAGAAAATACTGGGAATTTCGGACTGGGGAGGATGGAAACCTGCTTTGAAACACATTCAGACTCAAAGGCTTGAAAATGGTAGTGTCTCATCTGGAAAATTGATCTGATCAAAGCTGATCAAAGAACCCCAGATTAAGACAGGGTGACAGCCTATTTTGTTATGGAGGAAGAAGAACACATAGATATATTTCTAGGTATATATACTGCTTCATAGAAAGTATGAAGGGTGTGCTACTTTCTATTTCTGCTAAGCTCTCAAAATAGCAGCCATATTGACTTATATAATACACAAATCTTCTGCTGGGCAGGTGGTTTTGCTAAATGTAATCCAGAAATTAAACACAGAAATGGTGCAGCTGCAACTCAGATTTCTTTTGAAATATGAGTAAATAGTTGTGGAATTAGTTAAAAATATTTAGTTAGTTCTAACTATTACTCTTTCCATTGAAGCCTACAAATACTTCAAAATATGAATAGGAAGATAATAATACTGCTAATGTGGAGAAGTTTTGCTTTGTACATTAACCTGGGAGGAATGTCATTTTGTGCTCAATAAATTCAACTTCAGTTGCTGTTAAACAAGCAGAAAATGTGTAGATTAGTTATAATATCCCAGTTATATCTGTTAATTGATAAACATCTGTCCAAAAAAAGGGGTCTATTTTTCAGACAAATTGCTTAGTTGCTTGATATCCTTGTGTTGAATTCCAATGTGACTGAACTAATGGCATAAATATATGGAAAGAATGTGAAACAACAGCATTACAGCTTCAAAATGTGGTTCATATTCTGTTTCAGTATGAAGCAAATAGTGGATTTATAAAATTTTTTAAGGCTTGATTGATCAAGGGTAAGGCACTCTCAGGATTATACCAGTGGAGCATCTCGTAAGTACGAATGTGCAGAGTTCATCCCAAGGAAGCCTGGTTACAGATGCATAGCTCCGCTTGACTGGAAAGAATTTTATTGTAGTGTGTACACAGGACAAAGCACAAGCACTTAGTGAAATAAAACAGAGCTTTGTGTTTCAGTACATGGAGAAAAGTTAGTTTTCAGGACATTTGGGCTGTACCAGCATTCTATTTTCCTCTGGGATCCTGTGCACTATCTGTGTGACAAGAACTAAATCCATGGTGAAGATCATGGGTATGACTTGTAAGCACTAAGCGACCAATTCCTGAGAAGGTCACTTGTCTTCATCACCTTTGTCTAGTAACCCACACGATGATATGTTATATGATAAAGGTGCTAACACAATGATGGCGTGGTCTCTCCTGGGTAAGGCATGTTAAACTAAGTCAGTTTGAATCTCATAGGAATAATTTATTTGCCAGGCTTGGAGACTACATTTCTTCAATCAATTGATGGTGATTTTCCCCCCAGTTTAGCACTTAGAAACACATGTACTGATGTTGATACTCTTGGATTAATTTTTTACTGGTGTATAATTTGAACTGTACTTTTGCCTCAGATCCAGTCAAGGTTAATTTGTATTTGTAAATTTTAATGCAAGAAACAAAGGGTATCTGTCCATCTGTGAAAGGGCCATTATGTATTTTCTACTTAACTCTAGCAGCAGAAACACTTAGCTTTCTGGATAGTGTCTTATTCCAAATGGAATGTCTTTGTGATAATATTGTGCATCACAGCTGTAGGTTACCTAAATAGGCATTCTATCCATTACTGTTATTTTACATTGTTCAATACAGCTATTATGTTTCATAAAAAATAGGAAAACATGGGTATTATAAGTAGCAAGAAAACCAGCAGGTTGATAATTGCTCTATGCTCACTAATGTGAATTACTAAATGGCTCATCTATAATTGTAATTAACACCTCCTGCCTCAGCTTTGCAATTAACTGATGTTGCTGCAAATTTTTTGTTATATATTTAATCTTTATGTTGTTTCTTTGGCCTGCTCCTGTATTAAATTTATCATTAAACTTACAAGCTATACATTGAGCTGCCATGGCACCTAGTCATTAGTAACAAGAGGCCCTTGTACAAAGGCTGGCTGCATCTCCAGGGAATTCACAGTCAACACATTCCATTCTGGTTTAGTAAATGTACATGCTGTGTATCCTTTCACATTTGCTGTATCTGTTTTAACTTAATTTGAATTCATGTTGTGTGTGCGTTTTCTGCACTTATAGTCAATTAATGAACTTTTCTTCTCGATACCATGTTTTGGAAAGTCACAAACAGAGTGGATAAGAAATTCTGGGGCAAAACCCGTTTACACCAGAAATGTTTTGAGGGGAGAAATCCCAACAGGCCTGAGTGAGGTGCAAGCTGTCACGATGCCAGCCTGGCTGCTTCCCAGCTGCCGGGCTCAGGGGCTGCCCAGCTCCATGGCAGCCCCCAGGGTGGGTGTCCATCAAGTCTCTCTCTCTGCTCGTTCTCCTGAGGCCCAGGGCTCCAGGAGCGCAGCGCTGCCCTGCTCCCGCAGCCTGCCAGCTGCCTGCAGCCCCTGCTCCTGAGGAGATGCCAGGTGCCCAGCCTTGGCACTCGGGCTGCTCTCCTGCCCGGGCAGGCACGCAGGAGCCTTGGCTCCAGGGCTATCCAGCTCTCCTGCTCCTGTGCCCTGCAGGCTCCCCTGCCAGATGGACAGACAGAAGGCAGCCTCCATGCGGGGCCGCCTCCCTAGGCAATCTGGGAACCTGGGATCTTGGGAACAATGTTTGAGTTTAAAAGAAAGTGTATATGGGCAAATTAACATGTGGAGAGCGGGAAGAGGAATTTTCAGGCTACTGCTGGAGATGTTGTCTCTCTGGTG
>VWYP01022046.1:64515-88564 GCA_013400435.1 Pycnonotus jocosus | reverse complement strand
TATATATATTCATGTACACACACAGCCTTTTAAAGGTAAGTAACTGAGAAAAGCACCAGTTGTGGACCAAGACTATCATGAGGTGAGTAATGAAATGCTGGGTTTGATGGTTTATTCAACTCTTGACTATCTTCACAGCTACTTTTGGGTAAGAAATTGGACATCCATTTTTGTTTGGCTTTAGAGCTTAGTTCTTTCTGTATCTCTCTTGCAGAATAAGAAAAGCTTCAAAGCACTGTCATTCGTGCCTATGAAGATACAAGTACAGTGATGGAGTCACAGCTCAGTCTTCTGCTGGATAAATTTGAGTAGAATACACTCTGAAATTCTCTTTTTAAAGTGATTTTATATCTCTAAGTAATTTCCGATGTTCTGTTTTGAACTCTCTTGTTTTTCAAAACGTGAAGGACTGAAAGTGTGTTCTGAAACTGATTTCCTTAGCACAGTCACACTTCCTTGCTTCCACTCACTGCACTATCCATTGAAATATCAAAAGGTCACCATGAAAGGCTGCAGGATTTCAGCTGACACTCATTGCTCAGTACCGTCTTCACCACGATCCTCAAGTCCCTTCAAAGTGTTTGAAATTATTCTTTTATATATGAATTCTGAATATTTCCTTTCCCTTTCATAGCATGGAAAAACATTTTCTGAGGAGAGATCCATCCTACCAGGTTAAGATTACTCTGAATAAGCACCTTGTAATGATATGTATTTAATTTACTGTTCCATCAACGATTGATTCATCTACAAATTCTGCTAGAAATGTTTCCAGATCATTGATTAAAATGTTGAAGAGTTGCAGCCACAGTACTATTTTCCTCAGAACCTCTCTAAAATCACCCTTTTAACATGTTTTCATTTGACAACCACAGTTTTGAGACCTATCAGTTACTTGGTTTCAGTCTACATCACCTGTACATATTAGAGAACAATATTGCAAATCAAGATGCCATATAAGTCCTTAATCAAAAGTATTAAGAACTCAGGTGTATTACGGTGATACAATTATTTTTATAAAATTTTATTCTCTTTAGTGAATAATAAGTGAGAAGTATTTTCCATAAAACTACATGGACATACATTAGATTTTCTCTGTGAATAAAATTATTCTAATTACCATTTTCAAACATGAGGAGTAGTAAGGGAGCACTAACCTTTTGAAACACAGTTTGTTTATGTTAAAATCCACCCACCTACAATCTTAAAACCATATTGCAAAGCTACTACAAGGTTACAGGTAAGTTCAATAAGAAAAAACATGACTCTTTAGTAGCTTTTTTCCCCCTTCATAAATATGTATTAAGCATCAAAGAAGCAACAAGACTCAACAGAACTGGACAGGAAGTTTCAGTGAAAACATAGAGAATACTGGATTAGTAAACCAAGTGGCTAAAAGAGCAGCAAGAAACTGAAAGCTGAGATGGAGTGAAAATACAGAAGTAACAAATGTAGATAAGCTTTAATGATGTGATTGATTAATTTTCTCAGTTTTGTTTGCTAGTACACTTGCAGGTCTCCATTCTGGAAATTTTTAAAGTGTTCTGCAAATCCCATGAAAATCTTTCAAGAGATTATGTAGATGATCATAATGCTGATTCTTTCAACTGTTTGCTTTACAGAAGTTAAGGTGCAAGTGAAATACTGTCAACTTTCATGCCACAGAAATCCTCGCACATCATAAACACGAATGTATCTCTTACCTCAATACACTATCCATAATCTGTGCTTCTTATTAGCAGAAAAAAATTCCTTCATGAATTGCTCCCTCAGTCTCGTCATAGTTTGAAATGAGAAGCACAGCTCTTACAGTTTATAATGCCTGAAATTAATATTGCACCAGAAACAACAGGCTGGGGCTGGATTTCTTTGGATTACACAAGAGAAACTGGGCAGGAGTATACAAACTACATAAGAGGTTAATATATGAAAGGTTATGACCAGAGAATGGTGATTGTTCTACACATCCACTGGGAATAGAACATGGGTGCATCAGTTTTATTTGCAGAAATGAAAATAAGATTAAATGGGATGTAAGGAAAAAAGCTTTCTATCTGCTAAACTCTCTCATAGCACAAGTGAGAATTATCTCTAGTGTCCAAACTCCCTTCATCAGAGGCTTCCAAGAACATGTTTTTAGGCACTGTTATGTCTCAGACTGCTGAACTGGAAGTTCTCTAGAAGTATCACAGAATCACAGAACNTTCTTCATATGGCTTGTTTCCCTTCACCAGCTTTGTTGCCCTCCTCTGGACGCATTCAAGCATCTCAACGTCCTTCCTAAACTGAGGGGCCCAGAACTGGACACAACACTCAAGGTGTGAGTATCACCCAATCATGTCATTCTGTGTTTCCACAAGATTTGTATGTATATTTTGGGATTAATATCTTTCAGTATTAGCCTTATTTATACAAATGATTATGCAAAGTAATGTCCAGAAAAGTTGGAAGTTAATATTACTCAGAAACACTTCATATTTTTGTCCTTTCCAAACAATATGTAAGGTAGGGTTTCAGTATGAAATAACCTTTTTTTCATTTACATGTATATATACTACAAAAAAATATTATGGTTCTGTGTTCAGACACTACAGAAATTAATATCAGCTTTAAAAGGATGTGATATATGTAAATATACCATTTTAACACCAAAAAAACCCGATTTTTCACCACAGATTTTGTAACAAGACTTGCATATGCAATACATGGAACAATCTAAAAATCATTTTGATGCATTATGAATCACCTGCAAAAGAATAAGTAAGTGAGGACATTCTCAATTTTGGTAAATATTTACAGAGCCAAACAATATGAAGTATATGTAACAATCATATTTCTAGTGAAAATGTGTGCAAGAAGGTTTATTTTGAAAGGAAAATTCCTACTCCCAGTGTCATACCCAATTAAATTCTCCAGGTAATGACCCCATTTGCATAGAGAGCTGAACCCACAAGTGGGAATTTTAATGGGCACAGCACCTGAGTACATTAATTGAGAGTGACACTACTTGAACTAGTTTTGTGCTTACCCCACTGAAAATTCTACTCATATTATTTTTAATGTCAAGCTACAAGTCAAATTTCAAGATGATGGATTTGTTCTTTTTTAAGCATTGAATTTGAATAAAAGGTGGCTTTAATTCTGTTATGCATTGGATAGCTTTAACTAATCTGTAGTTCTGATTCTCACCATTGCTCCATTTTTTTCAGTGATTGGAATTTAATTTTATTCATTAATTTTCAAATAATTAGATAGAAAATAATGTCTTCTGCAGCTAAATTACTTCTGGATTGCTGTTTAATGTACTTTAACCAGAATATGTGTTACAGTTAAGCTGACATAATTGTTTACTAAAATGTAATTTTGTAAATATGTCTAATTACTCTTTCTGAAGAAACAAGAATGAATATAAAATTTCAGCCACGGATACCTTAATTTTCTGAAACTTAACCTCATGAAAGCTTGATAGTTGCAAAGCAGATTACTGAGGCAGAGACAGCGGTTGTCAAGAGTGGGATTCTTGCAACACATTTCCCTTTATCCTTCACACACTACTTCTAATGACCTTGAAGTTATTGTGGATTCTAAACCACTCCTGTTAGTCTACATTAAATATGTAATCAAGGTGTCTCCTCCTCACATGAAGAAACAGACAAATGGAATTGCATTTCCTAGGGAAGAAAGAAATACCACATTGTTTAATATATTTATTCTTCTCAGCTTGTTCTTAATTAGTCCTCAGTAACAGAAGGTAGCTCAGAATCAAAAAACTAGTGCATATATTATATATATATATATACACACACACATATATATGCTACTCTAAAATGTGCTAATTTCAAAGTAACATGCTAGTCTTATTCTTGCAAGCAGAACTATTTTGAACGTTGCCACTTTGCAAAATTCTGCAGAATCCATCTTGACAGAACGTCTGGTGCTTTATTTGAGCAAGAACGAGATAATCAATAAATTTTCATTTTCAAATATTTCAACACTTCTGAGCTTCATTTATTTAGATGTCCGAAGTTCCAAAGACATCACTTTTACAAGTCTCTTTGACTAGAAGTTGCACATAGCAGAGAACATAGAAAAGATGAAGAAACAACTTAAAATGCAATATGTATCTTGGTATTGTCCCAGACTTCCATAATGAAGACCCTTTCAATTCTCTTTGAACCAAAATTTAAAAGCAAAACAAAACCAAACATACTACCTCGCAAAAGAGCTAAGGAAACAAAGGTAGGCACTGTGAATCTGGTGCCTAAAAAAGAAGTAGGATTGTAACATGAAACATATTGGAGTACAGCATATTCACAGTGTGGTCACTTTGTGCAACTTGGAGATGAGACAAATTTCTGAATCCTACATCACTGATTGAAGAGGAATTGTGTAGTGCTTGGGCACCAATTACATACCCTGCTGAGATGATATAAAGAGCCCCAATTACAGTGGAGTATTTTGTCAGTTAAAATAGCATACGCATACCAGAATAAAAATCAGTAAGGCACTATTAAATGTATAAAAGGTATTATACAGTCTTTCATCTTACATTCCACTTTTATGAGTACTGAATGGTAATGTACTAACAATTGTTATAATATGCGTACATAAAATAAGCAAACAGGATTGTCCACAGTGGTTTATTAAGTGTGCTGAACTGATAGGAGAATTGGAATTGTTCAGCCTGGAAAAAAGAGCTTTTAGGTCACCAAACTGCACCCTTCCAGTTACCTGAAGGGAGCCTAAAAGGAAAATGGAGAGAGACTATTTACAAGGTCATGTAGTGATAGGGCAAGGGAGAATGGGCTTAAAGCTGAAAGAGGGGAGGTTCAGATTAGATATTGGGAAGTAATTCCCAACATGAAGGTGACGAGGCACTAGAACAGGTTGTCCAGAGAAGTTGTGGACGCCCCACCCCTGGAAGTATTCAAAGCCAGGTTGGATGGAGCACTGAGCAACCTGATCTAGTTGAAGTTGTCCCTGCCCATGGTGAGTGGGTTGGAATCATATGATGCTTAAGGTCCCTCCCAATCCAAGCCATTCTATGAAGCTATGATTAAAACCATAAAGACATTAAGAACATTTAATCAAATTAAGCATCTGCAGAATGAAAATTCAGAAAATGTTCTCTTTCCAACTATAGGAGAAATATTCCATCATATTAAAGATTTCTAAAAGAGAGAAAACCCATCCTTTTATGACACTAGCACCAAATCACTGGTAAACAGCATAAGCAAGTGTTTAACTTTGTACAAGCAATCAACTTCACATTCAAGTGCACCGAGTGTACTCAACAAGTGCATCTTGGAAGTGAGTGCAGCATATTATTTTTACTGAACTCCTTTCAATGTTAAAACTGAGTTAAGGTTGCCCTGTTCTCTTTGGAAGTGCTAAGAGCTGGCAAAAGGTTAGGAAGGTAAGGGAAAAAACAAGATTAATGTGTGTAGAATTCTAGAACTACTACTGTCACCATCAACACAATGTGGAGTTTGCCAGTACATGGTGTATGCATGCACTCAAGGACTAAGATAAGACATTAGGGAGATATTTCTCTAATATTTAACTTAATTTTGGGGCCAAGAGTACGATTTCAGCTACATCATTCATTCTATGACCTGTTACCTTTTAGAAAATTACAAGACTGGAGACAATAAAAGCTTTATCATGGAAATACATCAATATAATTGGCATTGCTCTCCAAGAACATACATGAAATATTGCAACCACTAAGATAACATAAAAAAAAGCCTGAGTGCATGAAGAGCTCAGAAAAGTTTCTCATTTAGAATATTATAAAATCAGTGATTCATCTAAGTCAACACACAGTCCTTAACATGAGAACTATGACTCAAATAGAGCCATTATTCAATTCAAAAGCTCCTGAATGCTCCCGATCCTCCTTCACAAGAGCCATTTTTTTCTAGAAATCTTATGTACTGTGGATGGCTAAACCAACTAAAATAGGTGTCAAATGATACTATTTGTCTATGTGTTTATCAGCTCCTTTACTAAAGCATTTTGGTACACACTCTCAATACAAGGCTTTGTGATACACACTCAAAACACAATTTCTGACAGTTTCATCATCTTTCCTCTGTAATGGCCAGAGAAGCAACAGTTTTTAGCCCTCTGCAGGGGTATAGATGTAGAAAAATTAGTGCAAAAGACTGTAGACATGCAGTTTCTGCAGTTTTAAAGTAGTATAAGGATGTTCACACTTAGCTTAAGCCAACATGAAAAAGAAATCATATGAATACTAAATTCCAATTACGCTCTTGGCTCAGCTTGTTTTTAGTAAACTGAAGACTTGCTGTGGACGTATTAAAATAATTTTCATTTTGATAAAATTTAATAATTTCTGGAATTTCAACTAATTAATCTATTTTTTCCAAGGAATGAATTTTCCCTCTTAATGACAAGCTTTTTTTACTGCTGGAAGTTCATGCTAGCACAGCTTCTAGTGCCTGAGCTGGCTGAGCTCCACCTGTAAGACAACTTGTACACTGCTCACCCTCTGTGCAAGTCACCCAAAGGCCAACACCTTTAGAAAGGGTTAAAGCAGAAGAAAAAACACAAAAAGACATTAAATTATTCTTCAGAGGAGTAACAAGGCAAGACTAGAAGAAGGTGGTATCCAAAAGTTTCAAAATAAAGATCTTTATTTCAAAATAGTGTTTGCAAGTAGCACATCCAATTGATATAAAATACAAACAGCATATTTTTCAAATGAGCTAGTTTGCCAAACTATAACCTGAAATACTGCACAAGTTCACAAGAACTATTATAAAACAGACAATTAAGTTCTAATGTTTTCATTTTATTTAAACTATTTTCACATTTGACTTCTAATTCTGCTTTTTTTATTATACAAGGTGCTTACAAGATTGATTATGGAATGAAAATTACAAAACAGAATTTAAGGATATAAATATAGAAAGGATTTCCTTAAACTACATGCTAATATTCTCTGCTACAAATATACATTTTTCAAAAGTGCTAACATATCTATGAGAAACAGTAGCAGATTACATTTAAATGTCAAACAAAATACACAGGTCGGGTTTTTTTTCAATTGTCTGTAATACTTTGATACTTCTAATCATTATCAGGTTTAATAACACCATTTTGACTTCCTAATATTTCACAAATAAAGTACTAAAGACATGTCTGTGTGTGTATGTCTGTGTGTGAGAAAAAGTACATACACATATGCAGGAGCAAAGTTCTTATAATTATTGTTTTCATAATTTCAACAAACCAAAAACCCACTAAGTTCCAGTAAGTAGAAACAAGGGCTTGTGCAGGGCAAACTCTATAGATAACTTTTACACAAAAAAAGAACTCCCTAGATTGGTATTTAAAAAAAAAATTTAAACCATATCAACCTGTGGTAAAAGTAATTTTTAGTAAGATCTAGCATTCACTGAAATACATAAATGTGCATTTTCCAAGAACAGAACTGGAACTGCTCCAGCAGAGCATGGATATTGGGCCAGGACAAGAGAGTGGAAGTCCTCTTCCCTGTCCCAAAAGCACAATCAGACAAGAAACAGGCATAATTCACCTCTCTGTGTCCAGAAGGACATGAGGAAAGACAGTTCATGGTGCTGTCTAGCCCCAGAGAACATGTTCCCACAACCACGATGTCAACCACAGACCTACAATGGACAAAGTACTGTCTAGACTTTTTCCAAGGTGCATTGAGTCCCAATGCTCACTGTGATGCCCCCAATTTCCCCAGAGGCATTATGCCTTACAAAGACAATGCCTCCAGGCAATGCCACTCAACCAAGGCACCTCTTCCCCCTTCCCAATGCGGTTCAGTCTTTTAGGAGTCATAATTGAGCCCCATGAGCCTGATTCTGAGCACTGGGAATTTATCAATTTAACTATATTATTCCTTATTAGCCTGCCTATTACCATAATATTTTTGTGCTCTCTAACTGGAATTTAACCAATAGAAAATTCTGACATGAGTGGAAATGCACTTAATTTACATAATACAGATCAGAATCTGGCCCAATATATGGAAAAAAACCCCAATATATGAATAATACTTGTAGCAAATATCAAAATCAGATTAGGAAACCCTCTGAAGGTGAATCTGCATTGCATCAGAATACACCACAATACTGCATATACTAAGGCAAAATGTCCCAGCTCCCTAGCATAGTTAAGGATTCGGCTTCAGTGATAACTTGCAGTAGTAGGCACTACTAGTCAGTGTTCACAAGAAGAAGCTTTGGTTAATATCAGACCATTTGTCGACTTAGCTTCACACTCCTGTGATCTTTAGCTTGTCACATTTGCATAAATTGAATTCACTATAGTAGAAAGAGACATTTATGGTCAATTCACTCAACACACATGCTACTGGCTATTGATGACTCTTGTAACAAGGCCTGAATTTAGGAGATCTACAAATCTACACTCTACAAATGGCATATCTGGAGTGTAAACAGGAAAGTTTAAGTATTTGAGGAGATCAAGATGTGTGGGTGGCTTACACAGAAAAGTTTGTGAGCAACAGACACAGAGGGGAGAAATTCACAGATGGTAAAGAAAATGGGTACTTTAATTCCGTAAAACTGAGAATGCCATAAAATTCTTTATGTGTTTCACAATTACAATTACAAAAGAAAGATATTTCTAGGAAAACCTTAATGGTGCAATAGGGAATATACAGTTAGGTCCAACAGATCCTAGCTGTATTTTTCAAACATTTTAAATACAATCCTTTTATTTTTAAATCATATCATATATTTATTTAATGTTTTTTTCATACATAGTTATTTAAAAATAACATTTAAAATGCATCTGAGAATAAACATTTTTTCACTTGCTTTTTGCATATAATGACAGAATTCCTTGATCAGGTCAGTTTTAATTTGTTTTTATACCCTGTTTAAATTCTGCTATCCTCTGTAGATCTTTCTTACACAATCAAGAAATAAATACTAAGCTACGTGACACTGGCTCCAAAGCCACAAACACTGACCAGGCCAGTTAATGTACTGGTTTAGATTCTTGAGTTAACTTCTAATAATTTTCCTCATAGTCAATTTTTGAAGTATTGTTAGTCTATTAGTTTTCTTACTCTAAGGATATATTTCACGTCTACACAGATTTCCAAAGTCTCTTTCTCAGATGAAGCATTTCAAGTAATAATAGTACCAAACTAAAATGGTAAGGTCTCTATTCTGTCTTGGCTAATGACAAAGAAATCCTGGTACTCTTCTAGTCCGGGGCAAAACTTATATTTGACTTCAGATTGTCAGATAATCTCAGCAATGGAAAATGCCAGGAACTGCTCTCTAATCAATGAGATATTCAAAACAAAAGACATATTGCCAACATGACCACTGTAGCAAAACCAACGGTAGATTTCTGATGCTGGCTTTTGAATTAAGTTTAAAACAATACAGCAAAGTTGCTTTCAACCCAAGAAGAGAGAAATAGAGATTTTTTGATTTTCAGAATGCCTGTAAAGGCATGTTATGCAGGGAGGCATTTGAGTGTTTAAACATTAGAGTAGGTAAAGGCAAATACTTAAGGCTTTGCCCTTGCAGTCTGTTCTCTGACCAAAACCTACCACTCGATTCAAATGGCAATTTTGCCTTCATATGGCCTGCAGTATCAGGCCTATAATTCACTTTCAATAAACTCTTCCATTTGCAAAGCCAAAAGGAAGCTGGAATGTAGCTTTAGTTTCACATACAAAACTATACAATTTGTGTTAGAATACAGATTTGAGGAGTGCGTTTTAAAAAAATATTTATATTAAGGGAATTAACAGTGCAAGTGTGAAAATCTTACCTTGTCTTTCTTCAAATGTATTTAAAGAAAAGCTCTCCAGTTTTATAGAGAATAAAATAGAAAGGGATAAATATTTCATGATGGGAAGCAGATCCCACAGCATTCCATGCAGATCTCCAAGCAATCTGAAGATTCACAACACACATCCATTATGCCACAGTCCATATCACAGGGGCAGTTACAGTCATCCCCCATCTCGTCCCCGCAGCAGCAGCAGCAGGCTTCCGACGTGCAGATGCCACAGGATGCTTGTCCCAGAACAATGTTACAGAGGGTGAGAAATTCACAGAACAAGCAAGCCAGGATACAGTGAACACAGCAATCTTCATAGTAATAGTTCAGTAGCATGTCAGGAACAAACAAAACAAACAAAGAAAACAAAACGAAACAAAAAGGCAAAGAAAAGAGAAAACCATTAATATGGCATTCTAAATCCAGATACATCACAATGTCAAATAAGTAGCTGAATGAAAAAGATTCAGAGTAGACATAATCTACCACAAAAAAAGTGCTTCCCGTCTTCATGGTCATTTCTGCAGCTCAACTCATCTCCAACTCTATGTAAAGTTTCCTGTCACAACCTCGTACAAATCCCAAGCACTAAACTGCTCAGAGCTGCTCAGATCATTTAGTCATTTAGTATGTCACATATCCATATATATTGTCTTCAGTTATACATTTTTATACAAACTGATAAAAAAACACCAAAAAAACATAATGTGGGAAACTACCAAAAATTATTTCCAGCCCTTCCCAGCTCATCTTGCCCTTCTGAAACTGTTTTCTTTGCTTAATACATGTGAAGAAAAATAAAGGAGTTGCCTAAATGTTGTTGCTTTCTTTATTGTTTTTTTGTACACATTAAAACCAATTTAACAGCATGTTGTATCCATTTCTTAGTTTCAACAATGTGTAAAATATTCAGTCAAAATACAGATTTTTCTATTGCTTTTCTACACAAACCTACTGGCAATTCTTTTAATGTACTGCTTCAATCTTCAAGAGTTCTTAACTATAACTGAACATCATTATCCAGCTTTTAGAAGGACTAAATACTATACTACTAAATTATATAGATAATTAAGGTGTCCCACATACTATCTGCAAAAAATATGGCACTCAAAGAGTAAATATATGGAATAATTTCAAACAATAATACACGCATGAGACATGACAGGAAAACATAGGTTGGAATTAAACATGCACCAGTGAAAAGGAGACTGCAGGAATGAGGGGTATACTCAATTTTACATAATATATATGAATTCATATGTATAGACATATTTAATTTGTAAGAGGCAATGAATAGTCGTTCAGAAACAAAATGAAAACTTAAAAATACAAGATGTGTTCAGGATGGAGAAATACTTTTCTTTCCTAGTCTCAATTTTCATTCTTTTTACTGCTTGCAAACTTTAAACTCTTTAGCCACAGACAGGTGAAGACTGGAAAAACGTTCTGGGGAAAATATCCTGCACAACCTCACTCTATCTCTTGTCCCTAGAGTCTGTCACAAGTATCCTCTATGAGAGTCTGTTAGGAACGACAGGATATTGAGCTATATGGAGGACTGGTCTGAGCACCTACAGACATTATGTTCTATAGACATTATGTTCTTACAGTTCATAGACTGCTGTCATAGGGGAAAACTTGCAATTACTTGCAACAATAATACTATCAGCCGGCCTTCCAACCAAATTTATAAATGTAAAAAATTATGCAGTAGCCATGACAAGTATGTTGACTGATTCCAAATACCTCTAACATTGCAGAAACTCTGACTGCATGATAGTGCAGTGATACCTTACAGAAGCAAGAATACTTACAGCAATGCAGCAACAGAGGCTCAGACCAGCCAAATCTGTCCCAAGAAGTAAAGGAATTACTTGAACCCATAGCCCATTCTTACTTACTCTACTACTTAGATGCAAACTCAGCTTGGACATTTCTGTACTGCAGTGTGGCCAGTCATAATGTACTACTGAATCCTTATGCCCACAAGGAAAAAAAATGGAAATTTCAGAAAAAGAAAGAAGAAGGAAAAAAACCCCAAACCCTAACCTTAAAATCACCCTACTACTGTGCAGGTAGCAAAACTGAGAGGAAACCACAAGTACATTTAAAGTGCTTTAAAGAAAATTGTTTCTTGTATTAAAAGGCTTCTACTCTCAAAGACATAATGTCGCTAAATAAATGACCTTCATAGAAAACACAGAATATATGTGAAAAAAAGCTGGAGAGTATCAGTTCACTGAAGAGGACCAAAGCCAGACTGATAGCGATTAATTAGCTGGTTGTCATGGAGATGGTGTTAAATATGCTCAGGTAAAATCTCCTTTCAGATTTTCTTTTAACATGAAGGGAAAAGATAAAGAAGCCAAGAGTTCTATCTAAGAAACCTTTATTTTTGAGGAAATAAGGTTTTAGTATATTGCATCTTTAAAATACAGCTTCAGGAAGCTAATAAAACAACAAATGACGTTCTACAAAATTTTTTTAGTGCACCATAATGAAACTTTGTGTGTACATATCGTAAATAAGATGTTCAAAAAATCTTGCCTGCTTCATGCTGGGATATGTAAAATTGCAGGGAGAGAAATACATATTCATTGCCATTATAATACATTTCTATTGATAGGCAAGGAACAAGAGTTTGTAGGTTAAAAAACAGAGACTGTACTCAGAAAGTGGGCTGGACCCACAAAAGAACTTTTCCCTGCTAATCTAAAAAGCCCATCAAATGAAGACTTACAAGAAGAGGCTGTGTTGATTTAAGTGAAGGTATTTCAAAGGTAAAAGCTATGAAAAATGGTCCAAGACGCACTAAGAAATTTTGGCTATTAGTATCATTACAAAAATTCTGTAGAGGGTCTTTTTTTCTATCTCTTCTTCACTGACTGGAACACTAAAAGGATTTATTTACCTACTCTTTATTTTTATTTCCTTCTCCCCACATGGCAAACCTAATATTTGATTCAAAAAATCTTTATATACCAATTTTACTTAACCTCTATGACAATTAACAGAAAGCAGAGATACCCTTTAGTGCTCTCTTCATTCTTGCAATGACTCATTTGTACAATGAACATAAACTTTGATCCACATTTCAAGGACAAACCTGAAATAATCACACTTTTATGTTCTTCATGTTATTGTCTTTTAATAGCTATCCAGGTAGCAATTATTTAACACACGACAAAGCATGCTGTTACCTAGTCCTACCTAACTTGCTGAATTCAGAATCATGGCTCTAAAGGGCTGTAAAACAGTGGGATAAAATGAGTGAGGAATAATTTCTTCCATGTATGACCCCTATTTCTTGGTTTCTTATCAATTATGCAATTACAGGAAAGAGATACAGTTACGCTGTATTTTTGTGGCAATAACAAACCTACATGCCACACAAAACTCATCCTTCTCTTGTATCTACATTCCTACAGCAACCTGTTGGTTCCACCGAAAACATTACACATGTACCAACCAACTGCCATTGTGATCAGTGGAATAGAGCCATGGAGGTGCTACATAAAGCTCACTTCAAAAGATATGACCACAGGTTTTTCATTACCATGTGGGAGACCACTGAAATATTTTTCATTGCTTGCACAAGACACTCCAATAATTTTTTACTGCTTATAAGACCAAGGACACTATTTTAAATTACATATTATTCTAAATTTCAAAACTTATTAGTACATTAAGAATAAAGACTATACTTAACTTCCACTCTTTAACCTTACCCCATAAAAATCCGATTTTTTTTTCCAGATGATTGAGGAGTGGAACATTTTAATCCAACTAGAACTAAACATATTTTATGTATTTGTAAACTTGGTAATTTTAATGTCTGACAATGTGTTTTCTGGAAACTTTGAGTATATTCTAGTATTTTCTAACACAGAAATGATACAGTAATACCGGTTACAACACTGGTGCCAGCTTAAAATCATCTATTTCTTTAAGCAATTTTTTATTTGTTTGAGATCCTCTAATTGAAGATCTCGCTCTTCTTTTCCCATTAGATACAGCAACACAATCAAGAACTAGGGGCATGTCTTTATTGTGGACAGAACTCCACTAGCCTTGACATCCATGACGCACTACCATCGACCCTGAAGTTTCTTGAGGTTTAAGTTTTCATTAAACCAATTTCCGTCTCTGTGGAAGTATTTAAATTTCATCACACAGGCAAATCATTAATGAAGATGAACTTTTTCTTAGGACTTCTACACTACACCACATCAGTTTCAAATTTCCATTGTTTTTCAATTCTTATATTACACTTTTCTTTAATTGAGAAATGCTTCCCTAGAGATTGTCTAGTGAGGATTATAAGGTGAGGATGTGGAGTGCAAACATTGTCTAGTGGCATACTTTAAAAGAAAAAAAAAATTCCAAACCAGTACATCTACCTTAGCTCTTTTACCAAATGCTTCTGATTTCATCAAAACACTTTATCACATTTATTGACTAGATCCAAGCTCCCACAAGCTATGCTAAATGGCATAAATTTGCCTACAGTCTTGATCTGTAGGCAGTGCTAGTACATTTTATTAGACCAACTTGTGTTTGGGTGAGCTTTCAGATAAGCAAGCTTGCATGAAAGTTAGACCTGAAGTTAAAAGGGGCATCCCATCTGACACTTCTTAAAACCAGTGTCAGTGAAGGTGTTTCCTTAATCCTTTGGCACATCATCAAAAGGCACAGATTTGTTAGAGAACTTCATTAAAACTGTTAAATAATGCCAAGGCAAAGAGAATCCAACCAACATGTTCATGTTTTTGCTGCTTTATATTATACACACACACACTCAGCCATGTGCTGATTTAACCAAAGAGTGGATACAGTACATGTAACATCTACTTTAACTGGATTTTAAATGTTACCACAGACAATATCCAGACAAGAAACAGGCCTAAGATCCCTTCAAACTGTTTACACACTGTTATAAAAACCAAGAAGGCTCCACTTATAACTTACGCCAGCTATAACAGCTACACTCATTTAAGGAAAAGAAACAATATCAATTAAACAATAAAATTATTTTAATGTTTGTCCATGTCTTTAAACACTTGCATGTGCATATTGCTTTTTACTTCTAAAACTTCTGCATACAGATATTAGCATGGTATCCAATTTCTTTCAAATACTGAAATATACATTTATTTTATTTCATTTAGATTTCCCTTGTATCATCTCCTTTTCATTTTTATGAAAAGGTGCTGCTCTACTTAAAAGACAGATTTTTTAAGAGAACTAGCAACCATCAGAACTGTACAGGAAATGCAGAAGGCGAACTGAAAAATGCACAGAGAAATGTACGTGCAGGCTGCTATATAGCTGCTTTTGTAATGTTTGACACTAGCCTGTCACAAACCGGCTCAAAAAGCTTTCATACCAAGCAGGCAGGTCACACATGATAAAAGTTTTTCATGTCTACAGTGGTAAATAAGCTCACTTACAGGATGGTGACCTTGGTCAGCTTCTTACTAACTATATTCACCAAGTTCAGACAACTCAAAACAAATCTCCAGGCACTCTGCTGTCTCACAGAGAGAATCAAAAAGGGCAAACCCACAATCAAAGTGACAGCTGAGGTCTTCAGCAGGGATTTAGTGTGGGCCCCCACAGAGCCCTGAACAGTAGCCCCAGCAGGTGCTACAGGCATCCCACAGGCCAGCAGCAGCACGGGCTGGCAGCGGCTGGGATGAACACACAGCGCCACGACACAGAGCCCACAGCTGGAGCAGCACAGGACCAGTCAGAAACCACCCCAGCCCCAGCCAGAATCCACCCCAGCACCAGCCAGAAACCACCCCAGCACCAGCCAGAATCCACCCCAGCACCAGCCAGAATCCACCCCAGCACCAGCCAGAATCCACTCCAGCACCAGCCACAAACCACCTCAGCACCAGCCACAAACCACCTCAGCACCAGCCAGAATCCACTCCAGCACCAGCCACAAACCACCTCAGCACCAGCCAGAATCCACTCCAGCACAAGGTTCCTCAAGGGCTTTAGGGGCGAGGAGCAAAATTCCCAAGCAGTGGCACTCATGCCGTCACACTGCTTCTGCAATGTGGCTCCTGCACAGGGCTATGGGCAGCCTCTGCGACCCACTGTCTTTCTTTGGAGAAAAACCACTCCACACAGGAAAATATTCACAGGAAAATAAGAAAAGGCAGAAAGAACAAACTGACATTTTGTATGGAATACAGTTATTTCTAGATAAAAGAGTGACATTTATTTAGACAGGGGAAAACATAGTTACAAAGCCTAGTATATGTGATATTTCACCATTTAAAATAAAAAACTATTATCTCTATTGAACAAGAAAATTAAAATGTTGCCTGAACAGGCAAATCACACTGAACACATGGAAACTTTCATCAAAGCTTATATTCTAAGCGCTCAATACAGATATAAGCTCAGGAGTAAAATGATCCATTTTAAACATGCAGATACACTAAGAAATCTGCTAATTTCCAATACCTAAGACTTCCTTAGAATATGAAGCCTTCATTGCCACTGCTCACCATCTCACATTCTGAGACAAGTTAGGTGCTAGCTAGACTATGTCCTTATAAAATAGATGCTGTTGGAAGACCCCTTTTCTGTTACAGGCCCTGTTTTCCATTCAGTCATGTTAAAAAACATGTAAATCATGTTTCAAGACTTCTGTGCAAAAAATCAATGCAAACCATACTTAAAACACATCACTCTTCAAAATGCATTCTTAAAAAACACACATGATGATGTTATTTGCCCACACCTGATTCACAACTGTGCAATGATACAACCTTGCCTAACAAAACCCCCTGTTTAGCACTTCATGCTCAGACACAAATCTACTTTGAACCAATTTCTAAAATACAACAAATAAAATTTCAATTGAAGTAGAGATATTTCAGGATGCTAACAAATAGATGCCTAAATACTACTTAATGCTATGGGATTGATTTCAGAAGCATATGTATGTTTAAAAAAAAAGGCAGGTTGAGAGATGGCCAAAGATATTTCTGCAATGTTAGGCTATTGATGCACACTCTTACTGAATATCAGTAAATAATACCAATCAAATGACTGAAATATAAAAGTATATAAAAGAAAACTTATTGCTGCTCTGATGACCCTCAAGAGGAAAAACACCCAACATAATCCTATTGCAAATCATGTGCACTAAAGGAAAGTTTCCTGGAAACCATTTTTCCTATATAAAGGTATATAAATCAAAGTAAAACACTCCTACTTCAAATAGAAGTCTGCTAGCATGCTAAGACAACTACTCATTACTCTCCATGTATATGCACCTAGGGCTCTTAAGACCCTGGCTTAAAACAAAGGCTATTTGTTGGACTTGCTTTGTCTTCAGTTAAGCCATCAGTATCACTTGGGATATTCTAATAAATTAATGTAGTCAGCAGCATGAATTAAACAGTGTCCACCAACCCCATGCTTTGATTAAAAATCTGGAACAGACGAAGTTGCATTATACTAAAAAGAAGAGGAACAGGGAGGGATGCCTCATTCAAATGCACCCTGAAAAGTTGAATTTTAAACACTGGATTTAAAAACCCACCCACACTTTGGGTGAAATAGCTCATCACATCTCTAAGCGCAGCACCACAAGAAGCACAGTCTAGAAAGCTGAGGAAGACTGCTTCAGGCTTTGCTTCTGGGAAAGCATGAATGGTAAATGTGCTGGCAAGTCTGCACTGACTGTCCTTCCCCAGCATCTCACCCCCATGCTGCAGGCTTTCCTTATCTAGCTCACTGCTGCATCTAACCTTATTGCACTTCCTAAAGACCTCTCCT
Source organism: Pycnonotus jocosus (assembly GCA_013400435.1). NCBI lineage: Eukaryota > Metazoa > Chordata > Aves > Passeriformes > Pycnonotidae > Pycnonotus > Pycnonotus jocosus. The sequence continues at coordinate 70,933 of VWYP01022046.1, read as the reverse complement.
GAAAGAAATCCATTGCCTTCTAATGCCTTTCTGATTTAGAAAGCCTGGAAAGGAAGGAATAAAGAGTAGATCTCACTGTCCATACAGGAAGCAGGCTCATGATCTGATTTCATGATTCAGCATAGTTTAACAATCTACTGTTTCCAAATGAATACAGCAATCGTGTATGCTCAAATCCTTTTGAGTGAAGTACCACATTGAACTGAAAATATCGAGTCACTGGAGTTGTGGGAACTTCCCTGCCAAACACAGTAACTTCTGAGGTCACAATAACTTGACCACAAGCAAGAGCTTCATGTCAAAATTGGATTAAAACCTGCATTCTCTCTCTCCATCCTTAACATTTCATAAATGATTGCTTCGATTCAAAAACTGTATAACAACAAGGTTTTTAAGGATTTGGTAGGAAAACTTGCTTTGGTTTTTAGAAAAAAATAGGCACCTACCTTGGCCCTTCTCTCCCTTAATTAAATTCCTCTTCCATCCTTCCTCCTGGCCAACTTCTTTCCTTTCCTTTCCTCCTCCAACTCTGCATGTCATTATCACGTCCCTTCCCCCACTCTGATACACATATGTAGGTATTCAGTTACTCATCTGTCTTCGTTTCCTGACATCTAGATCTACTGTTCTGCTGCCTCATTCCTGTCTCCTTTAGACCTCCTCTCTTCTTTAAGTTTCTCTGGACAAGTCTGCATCTGGATCTGCATCAGAGCTCTGGATGCTCTGCATCTGAACACAGACTGCCTTCCTTTTTACTCATTTACAATTGCTTTGTGGTGTTTCCAAAGTGTTTTTCTCTACTGCTCATAAGAAACAGGTGCAAAATACAAACAATTCTCTTTGCTAGTGGCCTACCAACTAGAATTTTGGAAGTACTGTGACACCTCTGGCATTAATAATTCAAAATATTATTAAAATTTCTTTGAGCTAATTTTTTTTTAATCCCAATATTCACTGAAACCTATACAGTCCCTTAGAAAAATCTTGAGAACTGAAACAGTGTTTAAAAACTGCTTTTTAGGAGTGAAATTCCAACTATTTCATAATTCCTTTGGTTTTTTTGTAGTGTAAGTTATGGAGCTGAGTAAGATTTCTTCAGGGACAATAAGGATTAATAATAGATGTGGAGGAAAAGCAGAACTGGTGAGTGCACTCACACCCTCCTAAGTCTCATTGGATGTGAAAGTGTTTCTAACCAGCATATTCTGGAACGCTGACATGACTACATATACTACGGACTCATTTAAAAAAGAAGATTTAAAAGCTTTTTTACTACTTCTATCAAAATGTTTGTTGCATTTCCTACAAAAATTCACCTCCAAAAGCTCACAAGATGTGACTCACAGCACAAGTGGAGTTTTCAGCTGGAACAATTAATAAAAGAATTCTTAACTGTACTGAGTGAATTTTTGAGGAGTGGTAGACTGGGAGGTTTCATAGCTTATGTTAGGACTGCCTAGCGCTTTGGGGACCAACCTTCACAGGAGGATGTGCTACCCAGGGTAAAGTAATACTGAACTTCACTTAGCTTTCTAGTATATATACTGAAATCTGCAGTATATGAAGCAGCATGCTACATTTTAAATAAGCATGAGCCCAAATATGCTCCCATGCAGGATGGGGGGCAAGTCCATCATGTCTCTTGATTCTATCCTGCTTCAAGCCCTTCCAGGCTTTCTGTTCTGTCAACAGATACAATATTCTAGAGCAAAGTACCAGACCTGGAAAAACTTTGCATTACAGCCAAGTGTGATGCTCCAGAAATATTCACATCTTGTCTTTTAAGAAGAATCAAGAAGAATGCAGCTTTTGGTAGGGAATAAGAAAAAAATGAAAAACATTTTCTCTTTCCTATAGTTTAAACTCAGCTTGGCAGCCAGAATTTTCACTTCTCTTCTTTCTGAGGACATAATTTTTCCTTTTCTCTGGCCACTTTCCTTCACTTAATTCAGTTAGTCTCCTGACTGACAACAGACCAGAACTCTCAAGGAGGAAGACAATGCAGATGAAGTAAAACCACAGGGTGTGTATTTTCAGGTTTAAAAAACCAAACAAAGCTAGGAATTAGATTATAATATCCAAGGTACTACATAAGGAATGTCAAATTAAAGTGAATTGAAATATCTGAAAGTGTACAAATTTGTCTTATTTCTTTCTGCTAAAACTTTCTGGATGCTATAGTAAACTAAGCAGGTGCGTTAATTCAGGTGACATTACTCACAGTACAAAATAAATATTGTTTGTCTCTTTCTGCATAAGACCATTAAAAAAACTGCCTAGAAGTTACATTATTACACTATATATATATATATATGTGTGTGTCTGAATACAAATACACACCACCTTCAAGAAAATTCAAACCCGGCAACTCTTTAGCAGTAACCAGTGGCTTATGAGGTTAACATGGTACAAGTTAAAGCAAAGCCAAGTAGTTAAGCAATGTCACAAATCGTTTTCAATAGCTTTGTATCTTTTTCATCTTCCTGTAAGCTGTGTCAATAGCCTCTACAGAAATATCATTGAATCAAAACAGGCAACTGCTCAGAAAAATGCCTCTTTGCCCAAAAACGTTCTTTATACAAAGAAGCTGCAGAAGTTAGATTCAAATTAAATTGTGTATACAATTTTGAAAGAATGTGCAATTCTGAGTCACTCAACTTATTAATACAGTCTTCTGGCTTAGTAAAATTAGATGTATTTATCAAGCATACATATATACATATATTCCTGATTTAAATGCAATTACAGTCCTTTAAACAAGTAACTGGGCTAATTATATCAGGTTTTTGTAATGCAGTCTTCCAGAAGTAGTCATATGGGGTTAACATGACTTGTAGTAATAGCACAATTATTTTTAAGCTATCAATAAACCATTTTCCCCAAAACAGTGAGCTCTTCTTTGTGTTAATTTAGATATTTCAAGCAACTGTTGCCAGACTTTCTGGTTGTGCATCTTCTTAAAATTGGGATGATAGAACAAATAAGGTATATATTGATACTTCCTGAAAGGCAACAGCCTGATTAGAATACTATATATAGTTTATAGTTCTGTCACGTAGCCCCATAGGGTACCTTACTGAAAAGCTGAAAAAGCTGTCACAAGGCTTGTACATGTGTGCATGCAGATGTGTTTACATAAATATAAAATATGTCTGTCAGAGAACTGTAAAGCAAAAATTAAATTTCAAAACCAGAAAATCACTTTTAAAAACAAATATTCCCTTATGGGCATATTCCAATACACCAGATATACTTTAATCATTGCACGATAAAACCTGGGCTTTGCTCAGATTGAGTAACAGAAAACTTAGAGGTGCAGACATTTGCAGAATGGGGAAAGCTACTCAGAGCATATATCCAAGTTCTCACATTTAAAACGAGAGCACTACAATGCCAGATGTACAGTGTTGACTATATTGAACCTTAGCTATTTGGTGACTTGTGAAATTGAGTGTGACAATAGGACTATCCTGTATTTCTGTGCTTTAAAAGAATGCAAGTTTTATGATGTGATCACACTATTTAATTATATATATTCTAATCAGATATGCCTTTAAGGGTAACAACATATATACTGTATATAAAAATATTGTATGATGGCAGTTTCAGGCACCCAACACAATTGTACTGGATATTAAAATCAGACATTAGAATTTAAAGCTAAATCTGAAGATGTCACTGATTTTCTCCTCAGTCAAATTTTCTCCTCTTATGTCAAATTACATTCAGTTATTAAACAGAAAAAAACCCTCAACATCTCTTTTTATTACAGGATAATTTTAGGAGAAAAAAGGAAATGTTTGCTGTAATTAATTGTATAGGGGAATGAACAGGAATTTCACTGGCTCTGAAACAACAGTTTGTTGGGTTTTTTTTCAGAGGCTGAATTTCTTAAAATTCAGAGGCCTACACTTTGTTTCAGTCACATGAACAGATCTAAGATTCTTAAGATGCACTTTTTAAAGTGCCCTAAGGAGAACCGTATAAGGATATTCATGTAACGGAAATGGGAATACAGGAAGTACAAAGTGGTGATTTTGGAAAGGATGTTAGAGGACTAAAAGAGCAACAGAAAAGTAACAGTAGATTCCTGAGGATAAACATGAAAATCAACAATAGCAAGAGGACCAGCCCATAGAAGGGTCTGACTGAAGCTCTTCTTGATATTACTACACGGATTCACTGAGTAAGTTTGACTAAAGTAGGTGAAGCCAAAAGGAGTCACTCCACTGACATCAGTAGGCTTTGTTGAGGTGGCTACTGCTGTCCTTCTGATCCCTCATCCTTTCATCTATGCTGAAAATCCTCCCCATTTCATTGAACACTACCATCTCCCACTTCTCTAAGAATCTGTGTCTGTCCCCTCCCTCTAGAGGTGTTTTTTTAACCAGTCACATTGACGCTTGTCTCAAACCAATAAGATTTCTGGAGTCTCTATATGCTTCTTCTTAAGGGCAGTAGCAAAGACCATTGAATATATTAGTGCTAATGGGAAAGCAGTGGATTGAGAAGCTCAGAAACTCTGGAACCATGAGTGCAAATGCAAGCAGTGAGAGCACAGAGATGCACCTAAAACATAAACAAAATTATTTACTTTTGCTTATTTAAGCTGTGCAGGAGTATGAAGCTTTCTCAAGCACATTATCTACATCCCAAATACAGCATAAGGTACACTGAATACTGAAGCACAGGTCATTGTTTTATTATCTAGTGTTCAGACCTCACAGCTAGTCAGGATATCAGCTAACAGAACATTTCAAAAGCAAAGTCTACCCTTATGCAGCCTGCCATTACTGGATTTAAATATTTACTGTGCTTTGAACTAGTAGTACTTTAATGCTTTTTTTCCTAGTGTATGTGTGACAATGTTGACAGGAGTTCCTATCAGTTCAGGATAATAAGTACAGAGACTAAAACATTATCAGATCATATTGACCAAACATTTGAAAGCAAGAACTCTCCCATTCCTTCCCTTTCCTTCAAATACTTAATATTTTCTTTTGGGAAAGAAGCTTGTCTTTTATCTTAATAACTTCTATTTGCTTCTGGAGCACGGAGCCACACTCTTCAATTATTTTCAGTTGATTGTACAATTTTTACCGAGGTTTGGTTGGTCTTTATTCAGTTTGGTTTTTTATAGGAATATCAGCTTACCTTCTGGTGAAGTACCTGGCTTTTGAGAAAACACAGAGCTTATTTTACTCTTCTTGCTGCTGTTGCTGTTGACAGACAAGGTGGACTGAAGTTTTCTATGCATTTTTTCTGAAACAGGGGATGAAAGCTTTCTGTTGTCTGCAGGCATATGCTTGACCCCATTGTGAATTCCACTTCCATTACTCAGACCCACACGGCCATTTTGGATTTTGCCACTTTCTTCCTCACTCCTTTCCAGTGCTGAAGTATTTGGCTGAGGCAAACGTTGAGGTTGTGCTTAAAGTACAAGAAAGAAAGGTTTAATTAAAATTGTTAATTGATAACTGAACACTTTAGGCTAGACTGAGAATGCAACTTTCCTTGCTCTTATTGACCAAAAAACAGACCGGCAATTTGATTCCTCATTTGACAATGCAAGGAAAGGCTTGCAAAGCTCTGTGAACTACACAGAGAGAATAATGCAAGCAATTTGAAGAAAGGGAAAAAGTTAAGATTGGGAATGAATGTAGCAAAACTGAGATAAACTTGTATTGAGGGAATCAAATGAATAATATGGTGAAATACATCCAAATGAGAGAAAAAAGACCAACCTGCCAGCCTTCAGAAAATAACCTGAGTGATGTGGTAGGGGTGCCCTGACATTCAGCTATCACCAACCAGTATATTAGATAAGAACAGGATTATGCAGGTAACCAAAAATTTGAGCTTAAATTCATAAAGATCATGGATTACTAAGAAGTACAAACCCAGTCAAAATCCGGTTTTGTGAAGAGGTAACCAGAAGGAACATGCATTCAAACACCAGAGAGCTGTGGCAAGCCAGGGTCCCCTCACTCCATATTCTTCAAAAAATAATCAAAATTTTAGAAATGGCTGTAATGGACCAGCTAGGGATTTAATGGAAATACTAAAATGGTCCAAGGGAAAAAAACCCCCACCCTGTCAAGGCAAGAATCTGCAGTGACCTGGCTAAGTCTCTGAGAGTACAATGTTATACACTCATTCTAATGAGCAAGCATGAAACTTGGCCATTCTGTGTTGAGCTACAGTATCATAAAGGACAATATTTGCAACAACATGGAATAGGGATTTCTTATGTATTCTTTAGTCTATAACTAAAGAACAGATGCATGATTTTTAATGTAAAGTTTTGTAATAAAAGTGGTTTCAATTTAACAATTCTTATTTAGCAAAAAAAAAAAAAAAAAAAGGAGGTTTGAGGGGGGAAAACTAATAAAGTTGAAAACACAGAAAAAAAACAAGA
>VWYP01022046.1:45275-64501 GCA_013400435.1 Pycnonotus jocosus | reverse complement strand
TTTTAATTAAATAATCCTTTTTGAAAAAAAAAAAAAAAAAAAAAGGAGGTTTGATGGGGGAAAACTAATTAAGTTGTAAACACAGTAACACAACAAGATTTCACAATCAAAAAGCATCAGCCCAATCACCTCTCCTAATCAAAACACTACTGCATCATGGACGTAAAGAGGTTTTCAGACAGTCTAATCTTCACCTATTTAGAAATGTTATGTCAAAGAAAAAGTCCAGATTCTATTAGATGCCTAGTGAATGAGAAATTAGTGCCAGCAGTAAGGAAAAACAGTGCTGCAGTTCATTCTCTTTTCAGATGGTTCATATCCATTTCCTGATAATTTTACAGTATAAAGGTAAAATACATATAGGTAATCATAGGTAGCTTTTTCTAAAAGAAACCACTGATCACTTCAGGTACTAGTTAACAAATTTTCCAACAAATACTACTGGGACAAACAGACCAACATGGTCTCTGAAAGGACTCAGTTCTAAGTTTGCCTGATAAATCCCCAGTGCTTTCCTTCTATCCAGAACACTAACACCATTCTTGGGTTGCTTTCTCCACTATCATGAACTTTTCCAGATTAAACGTCACACAAACCTTAAACTTTGTGTTCTGGTCATGCTCACAGGCAACAAAGCATTCTTTTTCATAACAGTTTAAATATGAACTGGTTCATGCTTTTCTTGGTATCTTATTCACTGCCACTAATGTTTTCAGAAGATAGCCTTGACTGCCCAAATTTATCTAGGTTAGAGTAACCCTGCCTGAACCTACTTGACCAAAGTGATAATTTTCTGTTGCAGAAAAGAAAGGGGGGTCTGGGGGAACCATTCATGTTTTAGACTCCTCAAAGTTGTAACAGGGAATACAAAGATCAAAGATCATTCCCTTCTATTACCAGTAGTAACTGCTCAGAAACCTCCAAGCAAACAAAACAGGAGCACACTATCTGAGACCTGAAGAAGCAACTGTTGCCCAAAGGTCTTTCCACTGACAGTACTGAAACTGCTCCTCCTTCAGTTTTGCATTAGTTTGTAAAGCCTATGAAGAGAAGCATAAGCAAGGCACTTTCTTTACTTTGGAATTCAATTTGAGCTATTAATGCCTTCAGAGGCTACCTAGAACAGAGGCTAGACAGTGTTAAAGGAATAAAGTAGGTATTTGTTTAAAAAGCCTTCAAAGGATACACCTTGGGCAATACAAGAGCCCAGCTGTGGCTGCACCCAAGATGGACCCAAGATTGACAACTGGTCACAAGTCTTGACACTTTTATAAGTTTTGGTCCATTTACATATTGTGGTTAATTGTCCAATTACAGCTTCAGGTTATGCAGTCCCATCCTCCCAGTGTGTTCTCCTCAATTCACTGTTGTTTATGCTTTTGGGCCTGAGGCTGCAATGCTGTCCTTGGTTCTGGGGCTGGAAAAGGATTGTTTTGTCTAACTAAACTGTGAGGAAAACTTGCTAACCCTTTATATGGAGTTCAGAGTTTTATACTAATGCATCACAGAATCTGGAAGATATGACAGCTAAAACTTAAGGCATTCCTATCTATTTGGTCAACATTTCCAAGCTCTCATAAAGGTCCCAAAACAAATTTTTAGGGAATTTTCTCCCATTGAATAAGTATTATTAGAAGTATACTACCAGGAATCCTTCACGTAGATTCTCTTTCCATGTACGTATAAAATTATTTTTTAAAAAAATCAAGTGTTATTTATTCCATTTTAAAAACATTCAATGTAGACCTAATCGCAGTCAAAAATCTTTGCCAATATCAGAATGAAAAATTTACACTCTAAAATTCAGTGTTTATGTCCACAGCAGCCCCTAGTTGTATCTTCATTATCCCACTTAAATGCAAATTTTATAATTAAAGAACAGTGTTTCTCATGTTTCATGAAATGCTTCCTCTCCCTGCATCACCTATGATTCCCTGCTGTGGAGTAGTTCAGTTGTACCAATGAAATAGAATTGCTGGGGAGCAGTTAACCTTCCTCAATAAACACAAGAATTAGACTTTTCTAAAAATTCTCTATGTCTGGATGCTAGTTTATAAAACTAGACAAAATATCCAAAATTCAATCTTCAAAATTAGGTGTGTTCCTGTCAAACTGTGGGTAAATAGAAAGTCTTGGAAATCTGAACAGTTATAGGTTTTTGCTTTTATTATTATTTTCACTAAGGGTTTAGGGACTTTTCTATGGTTTTTAAATTTTAATCTTTTATTAAATAATCCTGTTCCCAAAGTACTCTTACTTGAGTCTTTTAGCATTAACATACAACTTTTTAGCTGACTGGCTTTACGGTATTCACGTGTGATACGCAGGTCAAATCAAAATGGAATAAAACCCCAAATGGATTAGTTATCTCAATTTAAATTTATTTTAACTTTATTGATAATTTTGCACTAGGGAGACTTGAATCTTATGGTTAAAACACACTTGAAACCAATTAGGAACCATATGACCGCATTCTAGCATAAAGAACAAAAGCAATTGACAGTTTCAAGATTAAACCACAACTACTCAGTTTAGAACAGAAATATTTTTACCTTATTTTTGTATATTTTAAAAAAAAAAAAAAAAAAAGAAAAAAGAAAAAGGTGTAATATGGAGAACGACACAATGCTTCTTAAAACACAGTGATACCCAGGGACTCTCACTCTCTCTTTAATGATCCACTGCTCTCATTCAGCTGTCTTTCTTTTTTCAAATCTTTACATATGTGACAGCTCTCAAAAGTAGACCATAGACCATCTGGCATTTTCCGAGGTGTAACTTGTGCAAATTCAGCTCTACTGGGAACACAATGCTATCTTCTGCCTGTGTTATAAAAGATACAATAGAATGTAGAACTTATGAGTTGTTTTGAATTATTCATTTTTTGCCTGTATATTCAAGAAATTTTACAAACTCTGCATTTTGTACTACATAATCACATGCGTTAAAGGTACAAAGAAACTTTTTGACACCTCTTTTCTACAGAAAGATGGCATTTTGTTTGATATGTGAACATTCAGCGCCTGTTATATCATTCTAAACAGGCCGTGTGCTGCTACAAAAGATCCCATTTTACACTCTATGTATGAGCAAAAATGTTATTCTTGATATTCACTAACAAATGCAATACACATCAAAATTTCAAATGTGTGTTGGAGAACATTCAGCATCATCAAATCAGGATGGTACTGGTCACTTACTGTATGTTAAAGATTTAAGAAAAAAAATCATTCCTCAGACAAATTGTCATTTCAAACATCTACAATGAGTATTTTCAAAATGTCCTAAGAAATACTATGCTTTTCAGGTTAATATGTTTTTAATCTTTAGCAAAGCCAGTAGATTTAAGTCAGTATTTTATACAGTGCTAACACTAGTGGATTTTCAATAAGAATGATAAATATTAGATTAATGATTCAATAGACCGAACCTTTTTTGATAGAAAACTAGCAGATAATATAGGTAGTAATAACTGCACATGAATCTGCTGCCTGTGGAAAAGCAATAAAAAGGCAATATATTGCTATAGCATATAATCTATTAGCGTGTTTCACACTTCCTTGTCTTTGGTTTCCTTACGAAGTGGGCCTTAGTACAGTAACTTCTGCTATTATTTAACTGACTTTACACAATAATTTAATTGTAAGGTTACTATCTGCTGAATTCAAGTAGTAAACATTTATCATGGTTTTTGATGCTTTTGAAGTAAGTATGCACGTTCTCTTTCAGACTGTAAAACCCTTAGCACACTTTAAATGAATATGCACACATATATGCACCCTGACTGCACACTGGTTTTACACCCTGCAAAGTCCCAGCTGTTCTTAAAAGAAAAATTCTGATGCATGTGTTTAACAGAAAAATGTATGTCAACAGAGGGAAACTCTCAACCAAAAGAGATCATTAGGGATTTTAGACAAAACACAAAAACAAACATACACTGAATGCAGACTCCTCTGAGTCAAAGTGAATCAAAAGAAAACATCAGGAGGGAGAGAAGAATTGAGACAGTTAATTAGTAGCCTAATCACATCAAAAGCAATTCCAAGGCAGCTGATACAGACACCCGTGGAGTTTGCTAGTCTGGCCAATGAAAGTCATGGAAAAAATACTTTTCCAGTTCACAGCCTGGGTTATCTAACTATACACCTAGAGAAGTAAGAACAATATTTTCTTTATGTCTGGCGCAATAGTTTATGATGACAAATCAGGCCACAGTAACAGTATTTTTGCAGGTGGATGTGGGAAGAATAAAATGCATAACTCCTTGTAAAAACTGTAATGGCATTTTCAAATATTGAGAAAATACAACATATTGTTTCACTTGACAGTATTTTTAACACTTCTCTCTGCCCAAAACAGTTGCAACTACAATAAGAAGATGAGCTTTTTTTGGAAATATAGAGGTCCTGATTGGGTCCACTAACACTGAAATTCAAGATCTACACATTGATGTGAGCTGGAAGAACTTTTTGATCTCAGTGATCACTGCTCCTACTCCCTCTGCATAGATCACATGGAACAGATCATATGTAAGGGAGGTAAGAATCAGGCCTCTGTTTTTTATCAGTGCTTCTTCATAACACTGATTTAAACTTAAGGGGGAAAATAAAGCAGATGACAGTCAAAAATTGCACAGTAAAACCAGGGGTTGCCTGAATTCCAGAAAAAAAATTAAGGTGATTCTAAATTACTTCTGGAGAAAACATAAATTCTTTAGACATAAAAGGTAACATTTCCCATTGACTAGCAAAAAAATCTTAACTTTTCAAAAATATTATATACTGTATGTGTTATATGCTCAATAAGCATAAAATTTTAGTGAAATTGGGAGAACTCAAGTATCTCAATCCTTCTCCATCCCCACTTTCTAATTAAATCCTGACTAGTCTCTAATATGATCTTCAAACTACATCAATAGTTTTTGCTGTCTAGCTATCCAGAATATTAACATTCAGATTACAAGATGTACCTCTGAGTCAACCTGTGAAGTGGCTTTTGTCAGCAATTATTTTTGAATATTTTCTGGGACATAAATAGCATATACTGCAGCTACCATATCACAGAAGGCATACATTAACTAAATAACAAGGTACCATCAAGGCACCATCTATCTTTTAAAATCATTTTTTTACACTGAATTTTTTATACCATGCTGACTTTACAAAGAAAACAAAGTATCAACTAACAGCATCAACCACTTTTTAGAATTCCTTCTTGTGAGACATGAGGACATCTTCAAAATGAATACAATATATTATTATGAAACAGGATGTCCTTTGTAATGAAAATACTGTAGTAAAATTGCTGGTACGAGTTTTACAGGACCCACACTGAGAACACTTTGTTAGAATACGTCTGAGAGCACATCCAGGGAACACCTGGTGTAACAGAAGGCTGGCAGGAGACAAAGGGAAAAACCATTTTATTCTGTCAGCTTTCACCTGGTGAAGGGTGGACAAGAATGGTAAACGTGTGCATGTGTGTTTATGGGTTGAGAAGCAACACAAGTGCACAAGACAGTGCCCAAAGTACTCCTATCTGTGCAAAGACACCTGCAGTGCCTTCCTTTGCAAGCACTGCAGGACTTTACACACTGTTTGAAGGGCTGCAGGAACTGCATAAAGATGTCTTTGACATACCTAGAGAGATGCAGTTACCACAGGGGAGCATGAAAAGGGCTTGTAGCCAGGGTTTACAAAGTTAATAAGCATTCCAACTGAAAATATGGAGTGAATTTCTCTATTTACAAATCCTACATCCTTCCTGATGTGATTTTGCAAAATGAACAAATGCCCACCAATTTTCTTTAATGACTGCAACAGCAAATTTTAAATCTTTGCTAAACTGAGGAAATCCCCTAACATTTTTATTTACCTATCTTGCAACAATTATCTCAGAACCAAAATACCCTTTGGCTTCTAATTAACATTAGATTGTCAGTAAATTATTCTTCTTTATCAAACACACATCTTGCCATCATTAGCACTGTTATTTCTGAGACTGCCAATATTGTAATCTATTATAAACTTTGCAGATGATCTGGGAATTCTTGGTAGATCGCAATACAATTAGAAATAGGAATAATCAACATAATGCAGTGATTGTAAAACTACACCTACATAAAGTTGAATATAGTTCTTACTGTAGCATAGTTTGTCACTTCTTGAGAACAGACAACAGGAACTCACCATGAAATGCCAAGAGCCAAACACAAACCAGGGCGTTATAGGTAAGAGATACCCATGCACCTGGGGAATAAATCCCTACATAATGTTGCATTCAAAAGCAGGACATTTTACTGCAAGCTTTCCACTTGCAACATTTCTTTATCCATTTTTCTTCTCATGAATTCTGCTAGGACTGGAAAGTAATTGTACTGTATTTGCTCTTATGTTTCACAGCATTACAGCTATGTACTGCAGTGGTTAACAGTTGCACAGACATGTGGAATAGCAGGTTTTCTCATGGTCACCATTCCAGTACTCCTAGGGCATATTTAGGGAGTTTAATAATACTGCAGCTAGTTTATGTGTTGGGTTTTGGCTTTTTTGTTTTTGTTAGTTTGTTTTTGTTTCATTTAAGTTTTTTTTCTTCTTTAGATAAGAAGTTTAGTTATTTTGTCCTGTATTTTCTACAGAGGTAATTTATTAAGAGGCATCTTCATCTACTTGAGTGTTTTTTTGTTTGATTGGTTGTTGTTACATCTTCCTTTATATTGCAAAGTGGCTTGTAAAATATTGGATCTGAGAAGTGAATAACCAATGCATTAAGAATCAGAGAATTAGCTAAATTCCTAAAGTAATGAAATAGATCTATTTCTTCAACACAAATAATCAGCAACTTCCTAAATGTGAAGACAGGCCCTGAAATGATAAAGGGCACTAGGAGTGCAATACAATCCATCTCACTAAGGAACAGAATGCTTTGCTTCTGGAGCTCCAATTTTAAAAGAAAGTTTATCAACCACTAAAGGTAATCCAAGCTGTTGGTGTGACATTCAGCAGTTACCCTATTCGTACCTGCTACAACAGATAGTAATACCACTGCATAAAGACACACTAGTGTCCCATGGAATTTGACACATTAAGTCTCAAATATTTGAAACAGTTTTGATGCCCCTCACCATTGTGTTACTTGTTCCCAAATAAAGTGAAAAACATCAAAGAGAAGCTACAAACAACAGGATATCTCTTGCTAGCTATTGCCTCATAAGCAGCACAGCAGGATGCACCAGACAGGAGAGATAACCTCAATGTCATTAACAGCCGTAACCTAAGCAAGTGCACAAACAGGTCCTTTTGCCTCCAGCACCTCCTGCTCCCTTCCTCAAAACCCCAGCAACCACTGACAAACTAGACTCTGATTCACCACAGGAGAGAATGTGGGATGGTGAGGCAACAGCTTCCCAGCCAAGCCCATTCAGCATTCACCTCTGAGTGAAAAATATTCTGAGTTCAGGTTTATTTTCCACTGACCGTATATACTGAGTGTCCAGATATCAAGATTACAGTGGCCAGCTAAACTCTTACAAAACAAACAAACAAACAAACAAACATATAAACTGCTGTACTTGGTTTTAAAAAGAACTTGAAAGGAAATGCTTGGAATGAGAAATTCCCTTTATATTCATTGCTCCCTTGATTTCTAGTTCTCGACTCATATAAGTGGTAGAATTTCAGAAGATTCTAGAAAGTGTTCCACCTCAAGTGTGATCATCTGCTCTCAGTGCAATATCTCTTGTAACCTCTATAATTTTAATACCCAATGCTACTATTAACAATACTAACTAATTGCAGAAATCAAAAATAGAAGTGAAAAAATAGTAACAGCAATAAAGAGAGGATTATATAAAAAGGTGGCAGGAAAACACAGAACATGAGTACAAATATAGTAATATATTAATAGATAACTGAGCTTTTGATTCCATTGTTGCACTTATTTTCTCTCTGCTATTCTTTCTTGCAACCTACAGCTGATGCTAAGTTTGGCTGATACAAAGTACCAGAAAACCAAAGAGAGAAAGAGAGAAAGAAAGAAAAAAAGCACAGCTGCAAGAAAAAGGTAACAGGGGAAGCAAATGGACAGTAACTACAAATAACAGGCTAAAACTTGGGATTTTACATTATTAAAACAATAGCTGGGCAAAAACATCAAAAGAAAAAAGAGTAGATAGGAACCACCCAGAAGAAGGCAGCACTGGAGGGAAAGGAGACAAAGAGAAAAAAGACATAGTGAGCTGAGCCACTTCACTTCTTTAAGGGTAGAAAAGAGTACGGAAGAAGAAACAAAAAAAATCACAAGTAAAATCCCAGTAGATCTGAAGTATTTGCTACAGATTTTACAAGAAAATAATTAAATGATAAATCATTAGTTGATAAGCAATGAAATATAACCAAGAGAAACACTTCATCCTTATACAGTGACCAGGTGCTGAAGCAAAAGCACCCCTTCTGCTCGAGGTCAGAGAGGATCCTGGAGCCCCAGCCAAGAAAAATTAGCCACATTTAGCAATAGCAGCATAATGGAAAATGGAAATTCTGTGTCAGAAAGCAGGGTGAGGACTTGAGGTCCACAACAATAACTCTTCATGACCCATCTTTTCATAACTGCAAACTTCACAGTTAACAGAGCAATTCCCAGTATGAGAAAAAATGATGTGGAAACATGGTAGAGAGATCATCAAATGTCCACCTATTTCCTGATCCTGATAAAGCAAAGTGTGAGGAGAAAGAGAAGCAGCATCTCTCTGCACAGACAACACCCTGAGAAGATTTAGTCTCATTTTTTGATGTTCATCAGCTGCAAGAATTTCCTTATGGCAAGCAGTGTCTAGCAGATGGGTACAGGATACTCCTCACCAGTCCATCTGCCTTCCATGCCCATGGGCTGGATGAGTTCGGCTTTCCCATCCCAAAGCAATCCAGGAACCCCAGGTCACCAAAGGATTTTGAATCACACTCAGAAAGTCCAGGTAGAGCTACTGTCACCAGTGCTCTCTCATGGGCTGCTGTCTGCCACTAATGCACCAGCTTGGCACCAGGATGTCCCAGAAAAAAGAGCTCTTTTTCCACCTTTCAACTAACTTTGGTGTACCTTGAAGTGATAAGGCACCATCTAACCCAAAATATTTTTGTGCAAGCTGTACAAGTAAAACTCTTGAGATTACACTTTGAAAAGCATTCTTATCAGAGTCCTTAAAATACCTAAATTCTTTTTTTTTCTTCCCTAGATTCAAAGCAACGAGCAACCATGGACTAAAAGGTTGAACCTCTGTAGCAGAGCTTACTGTTTTTCCCTTCCCCACCCTACAGGCAGTTTAACTTTGACTCAAAAACAGTAGTTTCATATGCTAAGGAAAAAGCAGTGGAGTCTTTCTGAATATAAACCTTTTTCAACTGAGAGCTTTGTGTGTTAAATTTCAAAACTGAATGCACTCAACACACAATCATTGTCACCAATACTAAGGAAAAAAGGCTAGTATTTTTTACTTAACTGCTTATTTACCACATTCTGTCAAAATGATCTAGCAAGACCTCTTTCTGACTTGGCTGGAAAAACCCACACATCCTGGCCAAGTTTTCATAATGACCTCGACCACATGAATTCAATATAGTAATAAAAAGAAAAGCTAAATGAGGTACATCCCTTAGAGCAGAGCAAAAGTCAGACTGCTGACCACGCCTGATGAAGACCAAACTTCCTGTAAAAATTATGCACTTGGTTTCCTGAAAGGAAGCAAAGCAAAAGCTGCCCAAACAACACACAAGAAAACTGATATCTGAGCCACACAGTTACAAATCTGTGCTGTTAGAAAAATAGTGTCACATCAGTGACTAACAGTGACAAGCACAAAAATTCAGAGAAACAAATGCATTAACTCAATAGGAAAGCATCAGATTAGCTGAAGAAATAGATAAATTGTTTTAATGGGATAAAATTACGTATAAAACATTTTTCTTTCGTTCCATAACTGAGCTAAAATTCTGATTCTCCACTCTGTTCATGAAACAAGATATAATTCCCTATGAAACTGTAGCGCCCAAACGACATTAACAGTAAAATACTAGTTTTTATCTCTAACATGCAGATAGGGATTATTCTCATTCCAGCATGTTTAAAAGCATTCATCATTACCTATGGAATTATTTTCATTCTCTATTAAAAATAGTTCTTTCAACTTAAAAAACTATGCAATTTGACCCACTGAAGTTTATTTGGTTCATATTTTGTTTAAAAATATTTTAAAGTAGCATTTAAATTTTGATTAATTCTATGCTTGGAATCAGTGCTTTTTGCAACATAGTTGGGTTTGTTGGGTTTTTTCAAACCTTTTGTATTATTTAGAAGACATAAATATTTTCTTTATCCACAAAAAAAAAATTCTTCTGCACACTAATCACAATTACTTTTTTTTAATGGAGTGCAGACACAGCAACGAAATCTGTGCTGTGTCAGTATTATTCACAATATTGAAAAATGTCAATTTATACATTTTAAAAACATTTTGCTACAAGTTCTCACAATAAGCTGAAGGATTTCATGAAAAGGAACAGCATTTTAAGTGAAAACATCAGAATTTAGCTACTTTTTTTTTGTCCTTTTACAGTTTAAGAGCTTTAAAAAGTCACAGCTGAGACAGCAAGCCTCTCTTACCCACAAAGATCCAACGTACAGCACAGGATAGACAGCAACTACATCAAACACAAGCAACCTTCCCTTGCTGCTTAGGCCAGCCTTCAGCCACACAAAAGCATTCAGGCATCAGCAGCAGCAGCATCTGACCGGGCTGTGGTGAGTGAGCCAAAGTGCTGCCTGCATCCCCTGCGCTGTGCAGCTGTTCCCTGCCCGGCAAACATCGCAGCCTCACTCCTTGCATTTCTTGGTCCCAAACAAAAACACTTAGGAGACCACTCAAACAACTGCTACAGGGACAGAACGACACTGTTTTTAATGCTACCATAGCCACTCTTCTGAAGAGTCCTGGCAACCTGCCATTTTATCTGCCATTTGGAATTAATTCCAGCAGCCTTTTCTTTCTTTTTCCTTCAGTGTAATTGGCTACACTTTACTGTGCCATAACGTTTTCTGAGGCTCCTAGAACTAACAATTTACAATGGAATATTTCTCTACTCCCTTTTAATTTATTAGCATTATGATAATTTAGCCAAAATTCCCTGTTTCTGTCCAGTGCAGTACAGAGAAGCCAAACGACTCAAAAATCACCAATATTTTATTTTTAAATACACCCTTTTTATTGGCTTTCCCAATTTTCGGTCTTTAACTGTCTGCTTTTGTCAGTAGCTACAAACTAAGACCAGGTTAATTTTTTTTTATTTTATGAAAATTTAAATCTCACATAATCGCATGGCTCTAGAAGCTGAGTTTCATAGTGTGTTGTAAAATTTAACAGCTAAGGGTTTTGCCTGAATTGCACAGTATCTTTACAAAATGTTTAACTCACTGTTAGTTCTCCAATAGTCAGATTACTGATGCTAACAAGAAGGTTCATAGCTACTTAAAAACCAGCTTAAATGTTGATGTTAACACATGGATGCTGAAACAGGCTTTTGTACTGAAGCACTTTAAAATACTTCCAGTCAGCCTCTGAGCACAACCTTACTGTCATTACTTAAAGGTTTTTCATTGTAGTCAAGAAATAAGTGGGTCAGCAAAGGACTGTTCAAGCAAGCAAACAAACAACCAAGAAAAATAGGAAAAAGGAGCACTAGAGAAAATTATGCAAACAAAAAGGAGAAAAATGGCTTGGCATCAGAATTATTTTAGGGACAGGTCAGTCTTCTCTTTATCCTTTACTTTAAAAGGCAAATATGGGAAAGAGGATACAAAATAATGTATTAAAAATGGGAACAACTCTTCAGCATTCTTCCAACTTTGATTCCACCACATCACTGATACACACCCTTTACTTTCTTCCAAAATTACTCTAAATTCTAAAGAGGTTTTTTTTTTTAAATCAATACTTTGAAGTGCCATTCCATTACAGCCACCGTGAAAATGCACTTCTATCCCTAAGTTTTGAAAGTAAAGTGTATTATTCTATCAAAACCTTCCCTCAAACAAGTCTTCTCTCCTTTTTCATAAGGATCTGCTTCAAAAAAATTCAACAAAATATTAATAATGAGACCTGAACTTCTTGCCCTATTCCAGCTATCACAGCAGAATCCCTGGTGTGGATGCTGACTTGATAACGAACAAAAGCTCTTGTTCAAGGAGGGAGCATAGCACAGCAAATGGGATCTTGCTGTTCTTCTGAAAATGCCAGAGTAGCAGATGTTCTGTAATAACACAAACAGTCAAAACTAAATAGTGATTTACTCAAAATTGAGTCTGTCAACTAAACTGTAAGAAAAAGATTCCTCAGGCATAACACTATGACACAGATGGGAATCAGAAAATCAAGCGGACAGAGATATCAAGTAACAGTCAAAGGAATGGAACAAGAAGAGGAATGGATAAAAACCAGATACCTTTGACCAGTATTCCTCCTTTCAAAAGTTTTGCGAGGTTTGGTTTTTTTTTTTTCCCTTCCATATTTCCAAAGTTAAACACTGTCTTGTTTGTTGTAAATACAAAACTCACACTAGTTGCAAGTTTCCAGGTTTTGATCCAGCACAGAACAGCTTACAGAAGGGCTGCTCAGAAGACTCTCACGAAGCATGGAGAGCCTTGCAGTTCCTTCAGCCTCCGTAATGTACACTGTCAGTTACTTCATAGCAGGATCAGGGTATGGCCCCACTGAATGACCTATTACTGTATAAAAATATTTACCAATACTGATTTTACATTATAAATATGATAGTGACTCATCGTTAAAAAGTTGTCACCCGGTAAAAAAAAATATATTGAAGTAGGGAAATACTTCCCAAAGTCATAGTTAAAAGTGAGCTGTGAAATACTAAATGGGATGGTGTAATTTGATAAAATCACCTACAAGAAAACTGCATGTGCACTATCAAAAGCTAGCTCTGCATCCTACCTCATCATCCAAATATTTTTCTGCAACTTCTCTGTGAAAAACTGAGGTTGATCCCTCAGATAAATTTTTCCAGGCAGGTTAATCCCAAATCTTCTCACCAAAACTTTGTTTCTTTCATTTTGAAATCCAAGCAAAAAGAGTATTGTTCACTGATCTCCTGTATTCCTGAATTGTATAGACCTAAAAGACATTCCATTCTGGTTTGACATTGCTCTTATAGGCTCTTATATAGTCAGTATAATCTTTTATTGCTTTTCTGTCAAAATATGAATTTTATTTCAACTTGTAACTTATGAAATACAGTCAAAATATGCACCTGTCCTATTGAAGAAAGGGGACTGAGAAAGGTAGATGCCCTTTAACTGGGTAAAAGGTTTTGTTTTTGAAGATGTACTTCAGTGTTACCTGTAGCTGAAGACAGGCTTGCCTCTGAACTGCTGAAGAACGGGCAAATAGTTTATGCTGTCTCTCAGTAGCAAAAACTTGTCCTGAAGGTCAAACCTGACTCATAGGTCATTTTTCCATAGGTTTGCCTAACAGTTTGCTCTACTTGACTTGTCTCAAAAGCAAACTTCTTGACATTTTATGCAAACATTATCCAACCTTAAGTCTGAGTTATAAATCAATAAAACTCACTTAAACTTGAGGAACCTTTGCAACAGGAAATAGTCTCTTAGCTGAAATTCTGCTGTAATTAGCATTAGCATTGCTAAATTTTCTCCAAACAAGTGTCATAATATTTATAGTTCAAGGAGAAAACATGTTGATTGAGATATTGCAAAGAATTTGAGGGAAGAAAGTTTAGAAGCAACATTTAAGCCTCTAGACCTCATGGGTGCAGACTAACTCAAAATTTGAAAGGTTCTTGTGTTAAGATGTATTAGTTTGCATTTTATAATCACAAACTTCAAGAGCAGTCTCCACACAAAAATGTTTCTCAACACAGCACACACTACAGTTCATTCAAAAAGACTTAAGGCTCAGGTAGCAAATAATTAATCATTCTCTTAAACCAAGCCTCAATATGTCTGGAGGCCTACTTCATCAGTAAAATGATTTAAAAAAATTGGTATTAGAAACAGACTGGGTGACCACAGCTGTTTGACATTTTAATGTTTTTCAAAAGGCTCCTCCAGGATTGGATTATGAAGAATTTTTAAAGAGAAAACAGAAAATTACACCACAACAAGACACCAATAGGTCACAGGCTCCTGTTTTTCCTTGTCTTTTACAAAAATACCTTCAGGGAAAGGTACTTGTGCATTCTTTTGCATTATAGATATCATATTATCAGAATGCATAGGAAGTAAGCAGTATTCAGACCTCTCTTTCCTCTATGTAGCTATATAAAGAAGAAAAATGTTTAACTATGATTACTTAGCTAAGGCTTATCCTGTGACCATGAGTGCCCCCCCTGCTCTTTCACTTTTTATCAGTAAAAAAAATATTTAAAACTAATTTGACTCTTAAACCTATTTTGACTCTTAAAATATTTAAAATTATTTTGACTGTTCTATTTTGAAGAATTCATTTAATTATTTTGACGTAAACCCAATATACAGTACTACTTTTGAAGCTGTATAAACCTTCTCCATGCTTTTAACAGCCATGAGAGCAGATATAAAATTAAATCTAAAAGAAAAAAAGAACTTTTGCCATGGTTTACGTTCATGACATTTTTGCCAGCAGGCAAGTTCCTAAAAGTATGTCTCAGATAATGACACTTTCTTACACTTTGTAATTTAGTGTTTTCTTTCCTAAATATGGCTAACTAAATACTGTTAGTTCTTCTGAAAACAGAAGACTAAAACCACACTGACGCATTCGTTTGGTAGTATAATATTTCACATAGAATGCAGTCAAGAGTTTTATTATTCTTCCTCTTTAGGGAACTACTACAAGCATGCTCTATTTTTCCCCTATATGAGGAACTAATCAGAAAAAGAATATAACTATTCTTTCCCATATAGGCGTAACAGCATGATTAATTCTGAGACAGCACCAATACAACACAAGAAAATATTCTGAAATTAAGATACAATTTACTTCAGGCCCAAACACAGCAAGCAAGGTAATCTTCATGTTACTTAAAGAATTTCACCTTTGTCTGGTACTGATGATTACTGCCAACCAAACTTCCTCAGCCTCAGACCATAAATTCAGATAACATTTTGAGAGTCAGAAGTAAAATAAAACAGAAACTAAAAGGCTCCAAGTAATTCTGGCTATTAGTGATATGCAGAATACATACATCTATCTTATGGCCATCTGGAACAGTTTAAAGCTCTCACGGAAGTTTAACTACTGTTCTGTAAATGGATCAACAACAGTGAGAAGTTTATTTCTTGACATGGAGTGGCAACATAGTATACCAATTCCTCATCTATCACACTCCATCATTAGCTGCATTTCCTTACATCTGTCAATGTGGAGCTGAAGAGAAGAGGATATACATAAAACATATGAATCCCACAGCAGCTCAGTTTACAAGAGACTACTAACGTCAGCTACACCCAGGTCATTTCACAGTAACTTCTGTAAACACAGAATCCCACAGGATCAATTAGGTTGGAGAAGACTTCTGAAATCATTGAGTCCAGTTTATGACAAAACATCACCATGTCAACAAGGTCATGGCACCAAATGCCATGTCCAGTCTCTCCTTAAGCATCTCCAGGCATGGTAACTCCACTACCTGCCCGGGTGATCCATTCCAACATCTGATCATCTTTTCTGTGAAGAAATTCTTCCTGATGACCAATCTAGACTTCCCCTGAGACTGTGTTCTCTTGTCCTGGGAGAAGAGACCAACCCCCACCTGGCCACAACCTCCTTTCAGGCAGCTGTAGAGAGTGAGAAGGTCTCCCCTGAGCCTCCTTTTCTCCAGCTAACACCAAAGACCCAGTCAGACTCTGAAGACTGTAACTATAATGGTACAGCTGCCTGTGAAAATCCCTCTCTACCCAGGAGAAGGTAAAATGAAAATCAAAGGGAAAGGCTTTGATTGTGCAACTCACCAGGCCCTTCAAAAGGCCTGAGAAGTTTTTCTAAGACTTTTGGAGCAGCTGTAGTAAGAGAACTGACACATCAGGGGAGAAATAGAAGCAACACAGGCTAGTTCTCTGTTGGGGAGAGGAGTAGAAAATATCTGGGAAAGGAGTTCTCAGGGAGGACCTGTACCCCTCTATTACATCTACTAGCCAGATTAGTCAAAGATTAATCTTTTTTTAAAGAAGGTTCTAAATATCAAATACTGTGCTGCTGTATAAATATTGAACTGATTAAGTTTTTTCATTCATAGGTTAACGGATTTTTATACCTGTGTCTATTTGGAACATTGTACATAAATCACTTCTTTAACTAATAGAATACACCTTTCAAACTCAGTAATATATTTTGAATAATTTCCATTAATCTATTCTGCGCAATTTCTATAGTCACACACTGTTATGCTGCAAGAAGACTGTATTTGTCATACCTTCTAGCTTTGAAAAGAACAATTTAAGTTAACTCAAGCACTTTGCACTATTTTATAGACAGAATAAACAGGAACATCTGAAATCACAGTAATTGTAAGATGACTGTGCATCACAGAACAGCTAAGAAAAGATATCTGGATTAATATCAAACAAAACAAAGACTTCTAACAGCAGATTATCTACTTCTTGTCAGAAAAAAAAAAAAAAAACCAACACAAACAGCGTAACATAAGCTACAGAAATCAATCACTTAGCCAAACAAAGAAAGGAATCTTGAAACCTTAAAATTAAATGAATAATCACGTTAAGTGAAAATGTCAACATAAAATATAGAAAACAAACAAACAAAAAAATCTAGGTTTTTATTCCAGAAGAATACAGTAAATAAAATAGTGGCTGCAAGACCATGTAAAATTGTTTGATCTCCACAGAGCTGAAAGAAGCATCCTTTTCTCTGAATAACTACTCTTATCAGGAAGGTGTTCCATGGAGGAGAAAGAGACAATTGAAGCTAGAAAATGATGGATAGCAATGACCTTTCTATCCGTAAAACATGGGCATATTTTAGGTATTTAATCTTCAGAATTGGATTATTATTAATCAATTATTCATGACAATTTGAATCTATGGTAGATGTTTTTTGTTTTCTTAAATATCACATAGCGAAGGTTCTGCTTGAGAACTGGAAAGGAGATTAAATCCTCACAAGCAAATAGTGTTCAAGTCTGACATTTTATTCCCTCCTAAACATTCCCTTCTCTGCATAGCAACACACATTGAAGATAACCTAGTGCCCTCTGCAAAAATCCTCCCTAAATATTCTAAAATCCATCTTCATAGACTTTTTTTTCTCTAAGAGGGAAAAAAAATTCCCGTACCTCTTCCAGAGAACAAAGCAGAGCATTGTGGTAACACAGAGCAGCAAAAACTGCTATGGCTTCATTCCTAAAGCCACAGGTTACCCTGCTGCATGTTTAACATGCACTCCTCCTCACTTGCCAACAGTGAGTGATAACACAAGCAGAACCACTCCATTATGGGCCACCAGACCATACAATGAAAATAAGCAGAAGGTGCTTGCAGATATTTAAAACACACTGCCAAAAAAGACAGAAGATGGAGTTATTCCAAAGCTCTTTTGAAAAGCAGAACCTCTACAGTCAGAAATAAAATCAAAAATATGCATGCATCTCTGAAGGGGAGGGAACAGGTCACAACACTTTTTTGAAGAATAACTGTACTGAAAAATATATGTCCCCCAGCTGGGGGAACTACTATGGAAAGACTCTTTTACTCAGGTTCTAAAACTGAAGGATATGGATAGCAGTTGCCACCTTGTGATGACTAAAGCCAATTTAACACACATAAAACCACCAAGGATTTGGCAGTTTTTCCTGTTCTCAAATACTCTGTTAAAAAATGTACACCTTATTCCTAGTCTAACTGAACTTCCTGACATTATATTTAGTTCTCCCTTTGTCTTGCTATAGTTGAAGAACTGTCTTACCAAATTTCTGTTTGTTGTGGCATGCTTCTTAGGGACTAGGCAAAGCCCCTCTTTATTCCCTTTGTTAACACCAAACAGATTGAATTCCAGGAGGTTTTCCACAATATGGCATGTTTTCAACTACTCCAGTCATTCCTGAGATATTTGTGGTTCTTCCCAACCCTTGTCCAACTGAACAGTCTTCCAGTAACAGTTATGCAAGTGTATTAACAATTACCACAGAAAGGTAATACAACTGCTTTCTTTTTATATGGTCCTTCATTGTTTATATGTCAATATGCAGTAATATTTTGATTATCAAACACTCTTCAAAAATAATAAATTCTCTGGTTGAGGCTTCCTGTAAGATTAACCATTTACCCAGGATATTATGAACATTTTCATTAATGGGGAGAAGGGATGCTCCAAAGGAGGTGGGGAAAAGGCTAATTGGAGGAAATCTCTGGAGGTTAAAAAAAGCAGCTTTTAAAAAGGACTGAAAGGGCAAAGCAGGTGAATGTAAAGCATCTTACTGTGGAAAGTGGGGGCAGTGTTTTAGTTTATTGATGTTGCTTGGTAAACTGAGTTCACAAGTGCAAATGAGAAATCATACATAATGAAGTCATTACAGGGGCTCTAACACTGGACTCCGTTGTTAGTGTGCCAGTAAAACTGACTGATTAATCTAATTCCATATAACAGCAGGATAAAACAGCTGCAAACAAAGAAAATCTTGGCAATTAAATGCTGGAAACATTTATAAAGCAAAAACTAATACTAAGACAAATGGAGAATGTATCAACTGTGGGGATGGAAAACTATCTGTATAGGAAAAAAAAGAAACTGAATCATTAGGATAGTGCTGAACAGTTGTGAAGTATGCACTGTCTAAAACAATTTTTAGAAAGAGTTTTAAAATATACTGTAGTAACCAAAACACTGTTTATTTCTAACCTCAAACTTCTTCCAATATACAACAGTCTGTGAAGTTTAGTTTGGTGGGCTAATAGATCTGGTTGAATCAAGACCACTCTGAGCTATAATACTTTTTTTTTTTACATGAAATACCTAAGTAATGTTTAATAACTAAGAAAGCTTATGTTTGCTGCACTTGTTTTGGTTTTCAAACTTGGCTACTCAGTATATCGAGTTGTAAAATTTCTGCAAACTACAAAACGTACAACTGAGTCAAGAACTGTTCCTCAATTTTTTAAAAGGAGAACAAACTTCCCTACTCATACGCTTCTTCCCTCAAAAAAAA
>VWYP01022046.1:31183-44823 GCA_013400435.1 Pycnonotus jocosus | reverse complement strand
TTTTTTTAAATTCAGGAGCAACTCACCTTCCCATCACAGAGATATAACTACATATAATCAAGTCACATTACCAGGGGTTTCCACTATCTGCTGCAATTTCTACCATATGTTGAAAAAATTTTGTCACACTCCCCAGTGCAGGCACTGCAGTGCATCTTGGTGGCGAATAGATTAGAGGATGCACAGCATCACCCTACAGTCCTTGGTCCTTTCCTCTGCAGTTTAGGCATGCTGCTAACTGCTATGAAATAAACATGCTTTCTCATGGGTTTGGGAATAAGGGAACTTCTAGGAAGAGGGAATGAGAAGGAGGCTATTCCAAAGGTAGAAGACGCCATATACACCTTTCCGTATCCTTAACATAAGTACAAAGCAATTACTTGTCCAGGGACACTTAGGTTTAAAACAAAAATCTTTTGGGAATAAGTAAATTCTCAAGCTGTGCATGACAATTCTCCCTGTTTGTAGCCCTTTAAGAATTCTTTTGAATAATCAGATAAATATCTGACACATTAAATTCATGTTTCCTGTAAAGGATTGAAGTAACTATTCAAGACATTAGAGGTGTAAGCATTTACTGGGATTAATTGTTTAGAAAAAAAAAAAAAAAAAGGAATTAACTAAGATTTGAAAAGAATTTCAAATGCTAACACAAAGTTTCACAGAAGATGAATGTATAGACAAGACTGAGAAACAACTAAGCAAAATAACAGAACAAGCAAAAAAAAAATAAAAAGGAACAGATAACTGCAGCAAAAAATCACCAGTTTTGACAACAGAGGTTCAGAAATATGATTCTACCCTACTGTTAACAGTATAGTGTACATTGTAAAGACAGACTAACCCTGAAGTGTGTGATCAGATGACCTCAAAAGAGCTGGAGTACCACTCTGCATTTAGTTCATTTTCTTTCTGAATACACCTAACAATTAGAGAATAGTTCCTCATGCTGCCCCTCCCTTGAGCAACTAATGTTCAAGTATTCACAGAATTTTAGAGCATTACAGAATATTACCTCTGGCAGTTGACAGAAATATTTTTGCCTCAAGAGAGTGCAATGAATAGCATATGATCTTCAGTCCAAGATAGGAAAATAGAAATAATCTTTTGTACCTTTTTATGTTTAAAAGCATTCAGGACATACACTAGGAATGTGGACCTGTCAAAACTAATTTAAAAACTGCACAGTTCCACAGCATAGGTCTTCAACCTTACCTTACAGCATTCTTCTAGTTCTGAAAATAACTACTTGAGGACTCAAAACTCTAAAAAACTTACACCTGATCAGTACTCAGTGTATCTGCAAGCAACTGCTCTCAGCATATTTACTCTGCTGCTTATATATATGTATAACCTGGGAAATTGAGGATGAGGACACCTCTCACAGCTGCATATATGCTGTACTAACTAGGTAACTATTCAAGACAATAGAGGTATAAGTATTTACTGGGATTAATTATTTAGAAAAGAAGAAAGGATTAACTAAGATTTGAAAAGAATTTCAAATGCTAACACAAAGTTAGAGAAGAGATGAATGTAACACTAAGGCTTTAAAAGCTCAGATGCTACAGATGTCTATACCATAGCGCACCACTCGAATCCCACTTTTCTTTATACTTGTTGCTTATGCATGCTGACAGGAGTCGAAAAGAGAAATAAATTCAGTAGATGCGTAGTACAGCTGCAACAGAATTGCATTTGACACACATTTAACAGAGTCAACAGGCAGTATCTCCTAACACTGTGAAAGCAAGCCCCAGTGGCAGTAATTTGTTCTGGAAATACTTACTTCTGATGAGGTCACCATCAGTGCAATTTTCCCAGATGGACTGCTCTTGTATCTCTGCTTGTATACTTTGATTACTGGAAGGCTGGTTTATGTCTTTATCTCCTGACACAGTAGTCTCTTGGTCAGTTTTTCCTAAGTCAAAAGAAATTTCAAGATATTAGTTTCTACAGTATTTTTTCTCTATGTGAGCAAAACTAATTTTTGAAAATTAAAATTAAGATGGTGTAAAATATAACTTATCTTAGCGTCTCATTTTGTTTCCTTAGAATTAACTTCCAATAAAGTTGATTTTCCATTTGTTTCCTGGCCTAGATCAATATAATTTCTCATTAATAAAGACTTGCAGTCATATTGTATCCAATTGTGCAAAATAATATTCAGCAGCTTCTGTAACAAATTATATTGGGCAAGGCGTGTTTTCTTATTTCTTCCACAAAATTTTCATATAAAAATTTGAATAGCTTTGTCACACAAAAACCCCATTATTTTTTACCCATATACATGGGGCTCTAGCATATAAAAGCTGTGGTAATGTCACTAAATTTTGTTCTCTATTTTTATAATTAAACATATAATTAAAGACAAATACAGTTGAAACTTCAAAAGTGACTAGTACAAAAATTCAGAAAAATCATTATAACACAATTACCTGTTTTTGTCAAAAAAAGGGAGTTTTTAAAAGCCACTGCTGATTAAAAGACAACATTTAGCCAATAATGAAAATAAAAAGTATTTCCTCTCTTGACATCTACATAAGATGCAGGGACAATTCCATAGTAAGGTTATTTGAGGGATTCTTCAGCTTCTTTCACAATGTAACTGATGTTTTGATGATGTTGCCAGTTATCACAAGGGTTTCCTCAAACCAAGGTAAGTGATAGTTTTCATCTTCACTGTCATTAATGTTTCAGTAATCAAATCCACACATACAAAACTATCTGTTCTTGATTGTTACAGATTTTTCCTACAGGCATTCAGGGAAACATTTTCAAATCTGGATTTACTTTGTTTATTATCACACAGCAATAGTGAATAGTTTATATTACTTAGTCAAGGGATCTGCAAAATACTAAATCTTTTCAGTCTCATATATTTTCTTTTGAGTACACCTACAACATTTAATATTTACAGTAAATCTAGATGAACAACCGCTGTAAAGTCTGTTAGCTTTATTTATTTGTTTCAAACAAGAACACATTTGTGAATCCTGTATTACAGTTTCATATACTGTATCCTCTAGTAGAGCAGTTATTCCAGGCCTGAGAAAAATCTCTTTTTGCTACTGTGATACAGTAAAGGTTAGTTTCTTCATGTAACCTATAGCATTTTGATTTTAAATCCTAGCTTTCTGCCTTTGTTATCCACCCTATTAAACTAAGGCACTGAGCATCACTCAAAATAATATATGCCATCCTGTGTGTATAGTAGCATTTGCCTTCAAGCACTGCCGCTCCCCTTCTATCAATTTCCACTTCTGAAATGTCTGACCTAGCTACCTCCGTGGTACTTCACTCTCAGTCCTCCCTCCCAACAACTTGTCAGTATTTCCTCAAGCCCATCCCGAGAGGAACTGTTTCACTGGGATTGGCATAGTTATTGAAATGAATGGGAAGATATTGACTTTAATGAGTCTTGCCCCTTGCTCTGATGACTGAATCTTACCTGGATACTCATCCTATTAACATTAAGAAAACAAAACCAGAAAAAAACCCACAAAACCCGCAACAACAAAAAAAGAGAGAAAACCAAAGCCAACCAAACAAAAAAACCACCAAACAAACAAAAAAAAAAAAAAAAAAAAAAAAAAAAAAAAAAAAAAAAAAAAAAAAAACAAAAAAAAAAAAAAAAACCAAAAAAAAAAAAAAAAAAAAAAAAAAAAAAAAAAAAAAGAAAAAAAGAAAAAAAAAAGAAAAAACCAAAACACAGAGTTTTTCAACCCCTTTGACAGACATCAGATAGAAATTATTTCTGCCTTGTATCTATCAAATACAAAGTGACTGTAATGATGTATGATGATTTAGCCTGCGTAGTTAAGTATTAGGTGCGAATGTGTTTCAAAAGTGTTTGAAAAGTGTTCTGGAATAGACTGAATAAAAATAAGTGGTGTCCTGACAGAGCTAGTGTAAAAGCATTCTGCTTTCCACAAATACTAAGCTTAAATGGGCTATTTTAGGAGATTTTGCTCTTAAATTACTACAGCGATGACACCAAAATTATAATATATCCCCAGTAGTGCTAGTACAGACCCACAGAGTAGCTGTATACAATTCTCTCATATAGAATATGACTTTGCAGAACCCTATTATTTCATGTAGTAAACAATGAACAGCTATAAGGAAACAATAATGTTAATATTATGGGGCCCTCAAGATTCTAGATTACAATTTTATCTAAGAAATCTGAAGGAGCGCAGAATACAATCAGTCATTATTACTCATACAAATTTATTTTTCATTCCTCTGCTTGTTTTCAGTTCAGTATTTTTTTCTCTTTTTTCTTCTCGCTATCTAGGCTGTATGTGCATTTTTCCTGCACTTTTATTATTATAGCTGGATATGCTAAATGGCCAGTCAAGACCATGTAAATAATAGTAGCAGTTAACAAGAAAAAAGTAGCACCATTAAAAAGTTTAAAAGAAACAATGTTGTGATTAAACACCAAACAATTTTGATAGGAGGTTCAAAGCAATTAACATCAATTATCTCTTCTCTGAGCTATTGAATTCACATGCAGATTTTCCCGTTAATGCACATAACAGAAACCTACCCTATTAAACTTGTGCTTGGTATCCTACTTTGCACTGCAGAAGTGCCCACTGGAGCAGCTCATCCTGATAGATGCTGCTCTACGGTGTGGTGAGCTCACCCTGGGCAGCAACTGAGGACCACACAGCCTCTCCTCCCTTCCCAACCTCCAGCAGGATAAGGAGAGAGAACAGAAAGACCCAAACTCGTGAGTCAAGATACAGTTTATTAAGTGAAGAAAAGAGGAAGGAAAAGTGAAACAGGAGATGCAAAGGCAATCACTTACCATATCCCACAAGCAGACCCATGCCCAAGCTAGTCTAAGCAATGGCTACCTCCCCTAAATCCTTCTCCCCTGTTTTCATTGCTGAGCATGACAATCCATGGCATGGAATAGGCCCCTTGTCAACCTGAGCCAGCTGCCTGAATTGTGTCCCCTCCCAGTCCCATGCCTATCCTCAGTCTAGTCACTGGACAGAAAAGTGGGAAAAGAGAAACCCTTGACTGAAGCTGGGCAAGTGCTGCTGAGCAATAGCCAACCCACTGGTGTGCTGTCAACCTTGTTTGAGTCACTGATCCCAAACACAGCACCACAGGGATTGCTGTGAAGAAAATTAACCCCATCACACCCAGATTTAGTTCAATGGGGCTTTAGAAATAGTAGATCTTATGATCCCTTTATTCGAGCATTTTTTCATAAATCGCTTCTGGTGCATCAGACTGCTGAAAACAGACACACACTGGTGTATTGATTCAGTTGCTTTTTCTCGAATATGTACCATGCCTCAATTTTTGTACAAAAGAATTTACTTATTATTCCCTTACAACAAACAGTTGACAATGGGATCATATTTTCTTTTTTTTTAATATTAGAGGTGCCACTACAATACACCAATTACAACCAGTCACACATAAAGACAGTGTAAAGAACATTCCTGTCTTTTTTTGATGCCATTACTTTTATGCTAGGTACCTAAGAATTGTCACAACAGTAGTTTATGAAGAATCAACCCAAAGACCTTACTCTAACAGAAATACTAATGACTGCATCAGGCCATAGAAAAGTATGATTTTTTTTCCACTGCATCTTCAAGTAAATTTGTAACACTTTTCTGTTTCAATCAAACTTACCCTTAAGAATTCTTTCTGTATTATTTCTTAGTATTTTAGCTTGTGCTTCCTTTAGCACACCCTTCCACTCTCATGTGGCTAACCTCCAATACTGACAGCCAAGAAAAAACGAGATACTCTTCTTAACAGTTCAAATAATGGAAAGAAAAGACTCATTATGTTCTGAGTTTGGCAGTGCTGAAGTATAAATTCAATCTCTCCTCAAAACCACAGTAAGCTACTCCAGGTCATGTCACATACAGCAACACAGACTCCTTACCTACCACAGTTGAGCCCCAAACCAGCAACTTGTGTGGCTCTGTACTTACCCTAAACTAAAAGCAGTGCCAGGGCTGAAAAGCTTCTAGTCAAAAGCCCCAAGGAGTGACATGCACATAGAACACTTTGAGATTTATCCTGAAGGTAAGCATAGGCAGAAACTCTACTTGTCCAGAGATTAATGCAAGTTTAAGATTTAAATAGTAAGAGATATGACATGCTCGCAAAGTATAGAATTGAGGTGGCTAAAAGCCAAATCATATCTATGACACAGACAACTGGCAAGCCACTTAGTGAAAAAAATTAAAATTTTAATCACATCTCAAAAATTATTGCTTCATTAAGTAAGCGGAGAAAGTGAATTACTGCTTTTTCTCTATGGAATTACTCAAGCATATATAAATCATTTTTATAGTACGTATATTCACTTCACCATAATTTTATTATATTTATTTTTAAATGACACAGCAATACACATATTACATAGAATAGAAACCTGTTTTCACCATTAAGACTATTGTAATATTGATTGTTAACTTTTGCTTTAGTTTGGAGAATATGGCTCCAGTTATACACGCTTCTTTGCAACATGACAAAAACATTCTGCAAGACTCCACCAACTGAAAAATGTCAGCAGTCTGGACTAGCAACAAGGCTACTATTACAACAGCCCTATCAAAAAGCAAACTTAACAAATAGAGCTGCCTAGAAAGACCTATGAATATCAGGCAGAACAGGAGTATACAGGGCAATCTCCACAGATTCCTTCCAATTCTGCCTCCTATGCCTTTGGGAAGTTGCTAATTCTAGAAATATTCCTAGACCATCCCGGTGAATAATCTCTCTTTCCAGAGCTACATTTGTGTATCTTTCTCTCTAATGTAGAGTATATTCTGTGGAGATGAAATTAATACAAAAAACTGATAGAAAATACAAAACAGATAGGCAATGGACCTGTTTTTGCAAGACACACTCCAAAGAGCTCAAGTCTTTGACAAATAACCAGCTTTTCTTCTCCAAGTACATGTCCATTTGTACATTCACACACCAGCTGCCCCCGGAACCCCACCACATCTTCTTTTTCAGAAATGGGTCTCTGTGTGTTCATACATGTGCTATCACGTATCATTAAGCATAGAACACACACAAAACTAAAATGGAAACAAGTGCCCACATTAAGTGGATTGCATGTCCTCAAAGTTTGACTGGCAGCTGATTTCCATTCATTAGATGACACATAACCTCACTCATAAACTCACTCAGTCATCACTTCCAAGAATGTGAATCATTAGAGTGCATGATTAGCAAAATGACAAACTGGACTTGAGAAACAGGTTTAGTTTGTCTATGAAATTTAGGAGTTTGTATACAGAAATAATTTAATGAATATTCCTGCAACAACCAAAGGCTTTGCTGTTATGACACACTTATTTTCTGTTCACCAGCAATGCAGTGGACTGCTCCAAATACAAGTAAACAAACAAACAAACAAAAAAATCTGGTGGGAAAAGTCTCTGGAAACCTGAGTGCATCATTCTCATCAAGGAGAGAGAAATAAGGAAAATGGACTGGCACAATGATCACTGTGATCTCAAAAAAAGCAGTGACAAACGCTCCAACAGTTTTATAGTGTAGGAGTGAAGGAAAGGTTTGGAAGCATGGGGCAAAGTTCCTTAGGTACCTAAAGCTGACCTAGTTGTTGGAGTCACCAGAAGGCCTGAGTTTATCCTATAACAAGCAGATGCAGATTTAAAAATACATGACCAAAATTCAAACCATCCCAAATGCAATTTTGTCCTTCAGAGGAAAGAGAAATTACAAAAGAAAATCAATTGCCACAAAACATAAACATAAACACATTAATAGATCTATTAGGAATAAAAATGTCAAAGAATGTTCCCAAAAGGAAATGTAATAACCGGTTCTCTGTCTCAAGCCAACAATTGTTGGGAGGGATTGAAGAGCATGTGGCAAACATTGCATTTCTAACACTTCCTTTGTTCATTAATAACCTTTCTGGCAAGGAACCACTAAGGATGCTACTTCCTACTGAAAATTCCACTGTTCATAACAATAACACTAAGAAACCCTGATAAAACCACATTTCAAAATGCAATGATTAACAGTAATGCCTACCATCTACTTAATGAAATGCCTAAAACTTTTAGGCATTTTATATAACAAATAAATTCAACAGTTTGTGTAACAGAACGTCTACTCCATCAGTTACCTGGAACAATCTCATTTCATTAAGGCATCTAATTAGTACTGATAATACACAAATTATGGAGTTGGAAGCCTCTAATTAGATGTTTGATTGTTTTTAAACTTAACAAAAAATTTTTTGCATTCATTTAATTTCAGTGGCTTTCACTAAAATGTCTTGTTGCAATTTTCAATGGCTTCAGAAATGCCACAAAAAAAAAAAATTAGTTTCTTAAATTAGAGCAATTTAACTGAGCAATTTTTTGGAAAACTCTTACAAAGAATTTTCCAGGTGCAAGCTATGGAATAACTATGAAAGTACTAGAAGTTTGACAGCCCTGAATAAATTTGAGTCACGATAAATTAAAAATGAACAGCAATGTGCGAATAGGTATTCTGCATTATTTTAAGTGCTAAAAAGGTCAAATACATAAGTGAAAACTTTTCACAAATAATCACACTAATTATGCAGTCAGTTATGCATGGATGTCATTAATCCAAAGACATTTCACATGTATACAAAACCAGTTTTATGGAAATGCTAAGCAATTGCAGCTATGGATGTATTAACAATGGCCAATAAAACTGGGTCTGTACAGTGAAAGAGTTAACTTTAAGAATATTCCATATTATACATGTTCCAGGAGCTTTCTACTTTGAACTAGTTCTCAGATTTAATCTTAAAGATTCAAGGCTTAATAGTGGCTGGAGTGTATTAGGCACATTCCTGCAGCTTTCACATTATTTTGAGCAAAAGGAATCCCATCCAGGTCACTCCCTAGGATCACTCCACAATGCAAATCAAAGTAGAGGCAAACAGATTTACTTCAAAACTGCACAGCTGATCCAAATAAAAACAGTAGGATAACACAGTCATTGCTGAATGTTACTTACTGGGGAAAAAAAAAAAAAAGTTTAAAGCAAATAGAAATCCAACTTCTGAGAGCCCAGAGCTGAATTTAAGAAGAATTACTGTGATATAAAATAAATCTGTGATATAAGATGGAACAAAAATATTTCAAACTTGATACATGATCTTTACAGTCAACTCTATGAAATACAAGTCTATCACACCCATGTGGGCATGAATCACTTGACTGGAACGGTACACACGTGAAACTGAAAGCAGATGTATACTTTCCTGTGAGAGTCACTCATCTATTTACCATAGTTTTAGATATTTTAGACAGTAATATTTAATAAATGCCTCAATACTGGCACACAGCAATGAAACAAATTAATATAGATTCTCTCAACTCTTGTCAGATAGCAAGAGGGAATAAAATTATAGAGGAAATATTTGGTAAGTTTGAGCAATCTGAGTACACTGGTTAACCATTAAAATAAAAATATATTACTCATAACACTGAAGCATTGCTGGTGAAATGGAATAATTATTGTGATAGCAATCATAGTTGCCTCAAGAACATCCAAACATTCCCTGCATTAAGTTTTTTGTCACCAATCTCATCTAGCCATCACATTCCTTTCGTGCTCCTCATCATGAAAACAGTTAAGCACCGAAAACATGAAGATTAGAATCACATTCTTGAAGAGGAGTACTTAGTACACTTTCTGAATGGAAGTATCAGTTGCTGGATATGGTTTCTCGAGACAGCAAATCAGAACTGCATCTCCATCCAGCAACACTGATGATTTGCACCAGAGAGAAGAGTCACTTATAGAATCTGATGCTTGATATTTCTACTAGATTTCTCCATCCTCCCCATGTCATTAAAATAAAAAATTCTAGTGAATTTCCATCATCTAAGGATTTATTATAGTGAAATTATCTGTCTCAATTTTGTAATAAGTTGTTAATTACTATAATTTTTGGTTTTATTTTCTTTCTTGATTGAGAAAGCTAAATATTATTCTTTCATTATTCTACATTAGTGTTAGTTCACAAAAAGCAAAGATAAAAACATTCCAAATAATTTATAGATGACAGTCCTACATTTTCTAAAATGTGGCCTGATTCTCTAAATGTAGTTCCATGTCCACTGAATTTCTCTGTTGTATTCTATGGTTTATTCAAAAGCAGAGGATGTTTCTTAAAAAGTCCACCCATAGTCCAGGCAATAATCACATCATAGCCTCTAATTTATGAAACATGTTCCTTAAAGCAGAGAGTCACAAATTGTCACATTCCTTCCTCAGAGGCACCATTTTGCTACCTACCAGTTTAGAAATACCTGATCACAACCAAATTGAAGTGGTCTAAGCAGACATACGACATTATTCCCTAACTACAATATACAAATAGATGTAATCATAATTTGGTTCCAAGGTCCATGAGCTACAGGGAAGAGAGAAGGCATCACTAGGATCTTGAACAAGCACTTTTGGAAGGATGTCACTGAAATTAACGTGTTTGCAGAAATTAGATTAAATCTTCCATCCTGCAGTGTGTGTCTCTTAGAGCAGCAGACCACACTGACACAGATAATGGTTTAAAGACTGAAGTTGAATTTTGACATTGCCACAAAAGAAGGTGCCATGATTTCATTTGCTCTCTCTCACAGCTCACTAACTGTGGATGGGCAGCATCCAGGTTCTCACTAATATTTATGTATTTCTTCAAAAGTGAACTAACAAGGAAGAACAGCGACAGGGGATAGGTTGAGAGAGCATATTGGTTAAAGCAACACAGAAAAAATCTTCCAAATTGTGAAAGCCAGGGCATACCACATCTGTAGGCCAAACTCTGCCTCAACCCAGTTTTCATGTCCACAACTGATGAATATCCCTGTATACCACCTAAGCTTTATTAAGTTCGTCTGATCTTTAATTACGTTGTGGGATAGCTATTTTTGAATACTCAAAACCCAATTGAAGTCTCTTTGTCCTTTCATGGAAAAATACAATTAATTTTCAGCATCTGAATGTATATGATAGCAAGCAAAAGGAACACTTTGTATATCTGGATTTCTTGATGATACCTTGCAGAACTACAGAGGAGGAAAAGTTTGTTCCCAGGATATAAGGTATTATATCAGTTAAACATATACAAAGCACATTAAAGTATGCTGTTACAAATGAGAAATTCCTTCTCGTTAGAATGCACTTAATACTTTATTATACATACAAGATAAGCCATCTTTTCCTGATTAAGGAATCTTTAATTCTAGGTCAACCCAGATTTCAAGTATCTCACTGTAAATATATGAAGTCATTTATAGGTCAATAACATGAATTTCAATCAAAGCTTTTAAAATTATCACCAAATTCTACAGAAGTCAGTGTAATTTTTGATGTCCTGGGGGTAGAATAGAAGGATAGGGGCTGTTGAAAGTTCTAGACACACTATCTTAGTTTTTCAGCCCTGGAATATGTGAATTACCTTACCCTGTAACCACACACCGCAAAGCTGACAACAGAAATGCTGGAATATCGACTGGAAATGTTATGAACTCACCTTTTCCTCTTTCCACCCCCACTTCCCCAACAACTTAGACTAGAAAAAAGCAACAAATATCCACATTAAAAATCCATATTTGCCTTAGAAATTTAAGTTCATTAGAATAAAATTTATGTATCTGAATGCTGAATTCTGCTTTGTCTTTATGCGAACTCTACATAAGCTTTAAAACTGAGCATGTGTCTTGATAGGTGTGGCCAGTGCACCCATAATCATAATGCTTGTCTGTACCTTACTGATCCCTAAGAAAGCTGTGAGGTTTAATTGTGTCATTCAGATTTTCTGCACATTACTTGTCAGAGACAGATCAGTATTTGTTTCCTTACTTTTCATTTAAAAAAAAAAAAAAAGAGCATGTATTTACAATCATATATAGGACTTCCATTTCATAGTGAAAACTCAGTATGAAGTGGTACTGTGAGAATGAGACCACTACCCATGCTAGCTAGTTCACTGACCTACAACTTCAGTAACTTTGATGTATGGCCTACATGCAGAATTTAACCATCATGGCCAGCTGACCACATGACAGATTAAAAACAACACATTGAAAATAAACACTTATCACAGGTGCTGATGGTTCTGGCAAAAATGTGATTCTAGCAGTTCAGTTCCACATGCTTGATCTTCTGCATTTAATCTTTTTATTATCATTTTTTACTGTTTAGAAGTTATGAGTCTTTCATTTAAGAAAAAAAAAAAAACCAACAACAACAACAACAAAAAAAAAACCACCAAAAACACCAACAAAGCAAACCCCATCCAACAATAAGATAAGTATAAGCCAACTTGCTATGCCTCACTGCCAAAACATTTTTTTCTTAGCTACGGATACTTTCTGGTTTCTGAAGCAAGTCTTCAGCTTTGATTACACATAGCCATTGATTTTCCTAGTTACAAAAACAAGACTGCATTTTTAATCCACAGTTGCTCAACTGTATTACCAGGCTCTGCTCCAGTTAACCAGTTATGAATAAAGTTACAGTTCTCGAACAAGATTATTTGTCTGTTTTTCAGAGACTTTTTAAACTCCTGTCAGAATTCTGGAAAATCATAGCTGTAAATTAATAAACAAAGAAAAGTTTCATCTTCACAGACTAGGACTTGACAGGCAAACAGTCTCAATTTTGAGGATAACCTAAAATATACTTTGTCAAAGTATACTTTCCATGCATGAAGGTGATCAGAGTATCAGTGTATTTTGTTCAAAAGCAAATAAGACATAACTTAAATAATTTATGTTTAAGATGAATGTACTTTTAAACAACCTTTTGAACAGCTGATATGAAACAAGTTATAGTCTCAGACACTGATTTGAGCTGCAGCATCACAGAGTAATCTAAGAAAAAAACAGCAAAGTGACCTCCAATCTGAAAAACGCTCTTGCTCTTGGATCAACTTTCCATAATTTACTTCAAGACCTGGAAAGACAACTTTACAGGAAAGGATTTCTAAACAGAAGCGCAAAGCTGAGAAAAATCAAAAGGGATTTTTAAGGAGCAACATCTGCTCCTGAATGACTACAGTTTACCAACAAAGCAAACTCAGGGCTGACAGCAGTGCATTTTCTCCTTTCTTTTTTTTTTTTCTTTTTTTTTCATTTTTTCATGAGAACTTTGGTTTAAAACAATAAAGTGGTGAAGTGAAAGTGCTGCAGAGATACACCACAGAGGGGAGTGGCAAAAAAGAGGGGTTAAAACCCATAAGTCAAATCAGTAAATGTATCATTCAAATATAACGCGCAACAATTACAGAGAAACTTTAAAGCAACTTACCTCGAGGGAGAGAGATCAAAGAGCTGTTTTCAGTCGGAGCTTGCTCTGGCCCTCCAGGCCCCGGAGGAAGAGGTTCTCTCACTTGGGACATCTGCCAGCTCTCTCTCCGAGTTACAGAGCGCCTGCACCCCTCTCCAACAAAACTAACACGCGACCCTGAAGGAACAAGCAAATGAAAGGACTCGTTAATGTATTTTATGCAGAAAACTCGCGGCTCGAGGCGAGGGACTGAAGAGGGACTTTCCGGCGCGGCGGCGGCGGCGGGCGCGCCCCCCGCCCCCTGCAGCGAGCACCCGCGGGGCCGAGGGGTGGGAGCG
>VWYP01022046.1:0-23276 GCA_013400435.1 Pycnonotus jocosus | reverse complement strand
TTTGTATTGGGTTTTTTGTTGTGGTTTGTTGTGGTTTGTTTTGTTTTGTTTTGTTTTTTAAGTCAGATTTGATTGTATAATAGTGTAATGGTAACCAATTCTCACTTGATCCAGTGCTCTACAGTGGCTAGTTAAACTTTCAACCACTTCTAGTCTGGTCTTCAGAAAGATTTGATACCTGGTTTTTAGAATAAAAGGTACTGTTAAAATCAGTTTGCACCATAAATATAATTAAGGAGTATACCAAGTGAGTAGCAAAAATGCTAGTGTCAGTTTCTCTCATGGCTTTGTCACTTGCAGTGGTGCTGGCAGATATTCCTTCCCGCTCCACTTTTCCTCACTCAGCATCTGTCTGTTCTGAAACTAGGAATGGGAATGCTCCTCCTAAGATCATCCCACACTGTTATCCCAAAACAATAAATACTTCTCACCAGAACTGTAAATTGCTTCTTCAAATTGCCATTTGTGAGTAATGCTGAAGAGAATCATACAAAATTTAGAAAAGGGTTATTGAAATGCTCTCTCAAAATGCCCTAATATTACCAAGGTCTTATTTTCTTGAAGAAAAAAACCAAAATATAGCCTGGAAATTTATGTAAAGGAGCACTCAAGGCATATNGGTCTTATTTTCTTGAAGAAAAAACCCAATAAAGGAGCACTCAAGGCATACAGTCAATACGTATCTCTTTCTGCCTGCCATTGTATATGGGATCGAGTATGCCAAAAATTTAAAAAAAAAATTAAATAATTTGCTGCAGTGGGGAAAAATGGAAGTTAATCTTCAGAAACAGAGATTTTTTTCAGCCATTTAATTTTCTTGTAATAAAACTGTAGTTTAGAAAAGGCAAAACATGAGGTAAGCAGAAACACTAAAAATACTGGTTTCCTCCATTTAATACTGACAAATAACACCCTTTTATGGCATCCAAGGCTTCTAACGCCTTACCACATATTAAATTCTCCTCTTGTATGAGATTTCTTATTGAATGAGAACTGATAAATAGCACCAAGGTCATGACATAGGAGAAATTCTTAAAGCAGAAGATATTTGGTCTTTTTTTCAATGTAAATGGTTGAATACAGTGACTTAGGCCTCACATTGATGAGAAAAAATCAGATTATTTACCCATGGATAAAGCAATTTGAAAATTACTACAATAATTACCTCTACAGTTTGTAGGAAAATGCACAATTTGGGAATTTGGTAAAACACAGTGAAGAAAATACACAACAGATTTCTATACATACCCTGTAATGTTTGTGTGTCTAGACACCTGTGGTTAACTACACTCTCAATGTGCATGCATAAAGGATATGCTACACTAGCCTATGAGATTATACATTTATCCTCATTTGTGAAGGTGGATGTCTAGAACTCATGAATGGGAAAAGATATGTTATAAAGTATTTAATCCTAATCAATATT
This sequence comes from Pycnonotus jocosus, assembly GCA_013400435.1. Taxonomy (NCBI): domain Eukaryota; kingdom Metazoa; phylum Chordata; class Aves; order Passeriformes; family Pycnonotidae; genus Pycnonotus; species Pycnonotus jocosus. The sequence continues at coordinate 21,850 of VWYP01022046.1, read as the reverse complement.
TATTAAAGGAGACAAAGTAACAGTAGCACAAACCTACATTACTTTACTAAAAAACCACCAAGCTGGACTTCTCTATCATGCAATAATTAATGAAGTTTTATGATTTATTTTAACCCTGAAGTGTTTTTTTTTTTAAACTCTAATTATATTAATGTACTAAAGGAAATACAATTGTCACTTAGTTTCATTAAGCATGACAGGTAACAGTTTCAAAGACAAATGCTGAAACTTGTGAAAATTGCAAGTTCAGGTTGAAGTGACAATATGGTATCAATGGGATGGAATTGTGCTTCTCACTGCATTAATCAATACTAAAATTCATTTTTTAATGTGTGAAGGATGTTTAGTTTCATTAATTTACTACTAGATTCTTTCTACTTATGTCTTTCTGTCTTTGGATTTCTGTCTTTCATTTAAAAATATTCTGTCTATTTATAAATCCACAGCCAATCTCATAAAATATTGCTGTTGGGAAAAAATCAGTTTTCTGCATATCATGTGCAGTTTGTGATATTGATCATATAACTAAGTCAATTAAAGCAGACAGGGCTCTGTTAAAACTGGAGAAGTACTATTGTCTCCTGTGCTATACTCTGTGCAAAATCAGACTTACTGTTGTTCAGTTTATGATATCATCTTTGCAAACCACAGGCTACACCTGCAATCCCCTAGCATAACCTAGATTTTTAATTTCCACTTGTGAATACATAAACTACTGAACCAAGTCAGCATTATATTTAGCTTAGCAGAGCCTGTATTGTAGGTCACAGATCTGATGCTCTTGAGCTGGAACTGAGAGGATCCTGCCATAAAATATTTTCATTACAGCTTTATGGTTCAAAATACAAGCACACACATGCTCCATCCTGCTGTCAATAGATGGGGTTTGCTTATGCTGCACTTCGTGATAGGCCATGTGGTGGAATTTTAGTACTTTGGGATAAGTGAACAGTCAAAAACTTTAGTTTCCAATGCAGTTAATGAGCAGTGGTAAGGTGTGTGTACAGTAGACTTTTATGGACAGCTATCAGAAAGAATGCCTACAGCATCTGCATAGAATAAGCAAATACTTGGATTAATTTCTCAAAATGTAGATAAATAATGTATAGATTATAATTGATTCATAAATTTAAACTTCAGAAATGACAAGAATGAAACCATTTAATCAATCTCTTCCACAATACTGTAAAGTCAATACATGAAGGATTTCTAGACCAAACCATGGTTGTGTTGGGATACAAGGGCCTTTCCAAGTGAAAATATAGTTAGTACTGAGTATCAGACAGTACTGAAACCTACCCCTGTCAACAAGTCTAAGCTTGCTAGGGGCAAGACATAATGCAAGCATTTTCATGTTGAATGTAAATCACTATAAACCTGTTAGTAGCTTTCTCTGCTAACAGCACGTATCTCTTCTCTCTGCAGGCTGTGTAAGCTGTACGTTATGGACTTGCAACTTATATCGCTCTTTTTATCTCCTGTACATCGGGCTCATTATTCCCATAACCTACCAAAATTCACATATAAGTGGGCATTGTCTCTTAAACTTATTAATCCAGTTTGATTAAGAGACAATACTCACAGTAGAGGAGCATATGGGGCAATTTATGGCTTTTGAGAGTGATTAAATGCTGAAATGGAGTTGAGGCATTTGATAATCACAAGAGATATTTAGTTTTGGAATATTCCAGCCACATGACTTTTCCCATCAGCCAGTAAGAGAAGCACATTTAACAAACAAAATTAAAGAGACATTTTTTCCTGGGTAATGAAGGTTTGAAAGCAGTTGAGAGCCCCAGCTCATCTCCCATGAAGGGCAGGCGTAGATAAAGTTGGTATGGAAGTCAGAGGGAGTATGTTCCTCTCCCAACAGAAGTGCTAGGGACAAATAATTGCCCAAGGGAGTTACCTGCATTGAAACTGAGGGCTGAGACCAAGGTGTGAACATGTGTGATTTGAGTTAGGATTTATGACTCATTTTCATATTGCCTCTGTAAGAGGGTAACAATTATCATCTGCCAGACTGGCCTGTTAGCACATGTTGGAAACAAGTCCAGTGCGGCAGCAATTCTCCAGTCTCACGGGAACAAGCATGTTTCATTTGTATTCCCAAAAGTATAGATAAAGTAAAGACCGACACCTTAGGAAAAGGCCATTACAGAATTAGAAGAGAGGTTCTGGTGGAAAAATCTCCTAAGAGCTTGGAGAGGAAGTTGAAGTTGAGTTTGGAGGATTTTTTTTGTTGTTGTTAGTTAATGTTGTGAGTTATAAATAAAAGGCCAATGCAAGGATATTGCTTCATATTTATTTAGACAGTGAATACCAAGAAACTTAAATCATTCCCACACAGTAGCCTGCTATATACAAAACAGCCATGTTTGGTTAATGTGAGGGTTTTCACAAAGAAGGCATTACTGGTATTCAGGTTAAAAGGAGGTAATGCCTTCTGCAGCTGAACAGCTAAACCCGAGAACATTAGTTTGTAATCTGGTGATTTCCAGAACTAATCTGATGACTTTTCTGATCATCATTCTCCCTCTTCCTCTGAACTCCTATGCATCAGTCTAAAGCTATATAAAATTCAACCCTTTTAATTTAATGGAAATTAAGAAGGAAAGTGGAAGATGCTAAAGAGTTGGGTGGGCAGGTTTGGAGAGTCTGTCTAAGCAAGAATCAGGTAACTTTGCTCCACTGGCAAGCTGGCACTTCTTTGGGTGTTAGTCAGAAAAGAAATATAACGTTTGTCTTTTTCACCCACCATTATGGAAAAAAAAGAATAGAAGGCCTCATTTACTCCAACAGTTTTCTGTCTTCACCTTTCTGATGTTCTCACTTCATATCCACAAATGATTCATAAAGACAACAGGGAGGAAATCTGAATTGGTGAACATACTTGATAGTGTTTTTTTAAACAGCATCCTGGTGAGGACAGGAGATGGACAGTGACTGCACAGTAAAATACATGAGTATTTTTATTATAAAAATTCTGAGTCCCAGCTGCATTTCTTTTAACATATTTTCTTCTGCTTTTTTTTTTTAATAACACAGGAAACCTCAACTCTTCTAAAATCTACCACAAACTTTCACTGCATCTATAAGCAAAACACTTAATCTTTGTATGTCTCCTTTCATTACCTATGAAATGAGAATGGCAGTTGTTGCTTCCCAGGAAGGTTAAATTTGCCTGGGATCCTGAGATGCCAGGTACCAGTGAATTCCAAGCAGTTATTATTTGTTAAAGCTCTCAAGGCAAAAATTTGCAAAATCAGTGTAAATAATCTCCACCAGGACCATGTCAGGGGTCTCCATTACAAGGCAGCATTACCAGATTTTTAGTCTTGCCTGACTTTAAGCATTCCAGTTTGGCCATTCTCACCTGTGGTATTATTGACAGAGAAGGCTTCACCCACTTTCGCTTTCCTCAGGCAGTCAGAAAGGATGTGATGACAAAATCAGAGCTACCACCAAGATAGCAGGGTAGTTATCTCTGAAAGCATACTGGGCCACGGTTTCAGAACAATCCCACAACATGATTTAGAAGTTGACGGGGTTCTTGTTAAAGACATAACAAATCAGCTTGTTCATTCTTGAGATGATAATACCATTTCACTGATGTACATCTGAGTTCCTTTTACATTTTCTGTGTGCAGAAAAAAACTCCATAACAATACGGTTGAGCCTTCTGACATGAATACCACTTGAAGCAATAAATCTGTTAAAGAAAAAAAAATGGTTTCTGGGCACCTGGGCTATGTGTTTAAGGATTTGAACTTTCCTAATGCCTAAAATCTGGGGAAAAAGTCCAGAAAGGACACCCAATTAGAAGAATATTGACTCATCCTGACAAAGAGGTGGGGGGAGGGAGAAAGGGAGGAAGGAGGGAAGAGATCAAGGCTCACAACAAAAGGCCTATTCATTTATAACAGCTTGGCTGTGGAACCATTCCAGCGTGCTTAAAAATACTTTATCCATTAGTTGGGAGCTCTTTTCTAAATGACAACTTGCTGCCCACATCTGACCACAAGCAGCTCCCTTTTCACACTGAATGTAGCAAGGTTCACGTTGTCAAAAGCAGCTTGCCACCTCTTCTGGACATTGTAAGGAGGTGAGGCAGAGTAAAGCAAAGGTGCCCTGAGAGAAACAAAAATCCCTGACCTCCAGCGTATAGCGAGGGGAAGGACAATGCCGTTCAGTTCCTCCCAGACTATTTAAAAAAAAAAAAAAAGAGAACAAGCGAGTACAGCATTTAACTAGAGTTCTCCTTGCATGAAAAACAGGAAGAGCATTTTAGGTCAATCAAGTTAATAAAAATAAGAGAATTTATTTCCCCAGAACATGAGCTCAGCAATACTCCTTTGCAATTTTATATGAGGCTCTTTATGCTAAGCTCTGATCACACACCTGAATAAAATCATCAAACATATTTCACCAATGTTCCTACATATTAGCCAAGAGATATACATTTTTAATTACAAATACTAAATACTTGTTGAACAGCAGGATTTTTTAAACCAAATTATTCTCTCCTAGGAACTCTTCCTCCTCAGTTATAAAGCAGTATAGCTGGAACTATTAATATTTTATGCTGGGGACTGTGGATACAACTTCATATAAAAGCTTTTCTTTATGTGAAATGTGACTATTGCTGTAAAATTGGCACTCCTATCTTTTCACAGTATTTTGTTGCATATGATTTCAGAGTGCAGTTTGAGGAAAATGAATGTCTGGTTTAATGTGTGTTTATTTCTCTTGACACATACGTTGTGTCCTTATGTTAGTTTGCATTGAGACTCTGGAGAAGATTCTGGGAGAATATTGTGCAGTTGATCTTCTCATCAAAGTATCAGCTTTTCTAAACGTGTCATTCAGCTACAGCAAAAAGTACTCTATATTACAATATATGCTATCTGATTCACCTTCTTACAAGGATCATCTTTGTAACCTTCTCTCATGTGGATATTCTTAATAACACCAGCTTTATGTAAATGCAAAAAGACTACATCTGTATCGACAGTATCTGTTTAAAGTAAAAATATGGGGGAAAATACTTAGGTTCTTATAACAAAGTATTCAATAATTTATATTTGGGGTTTAGATTTTAGATATAGATCAACAAGGTTTGTGAGAATTCCTTCGGTTTTTTTCTTTGTTTAGTTGATTACTTTCAAGCTAGCATGCAGAAGCAATGGTTAAAGTTGGCATTGTAAATAAATATCTGTATGTGTCCACTTAGTTACTCCTGAACAAGGTTGTAGTGTAAAGAACTGAGTGTGCAATAGCTGTCTTTTTAGTTTCCTAAGACAAGATAACTCTTAACCTAGGTTTGCAGGTACCTTGAAATATTTATGAGCAATACAGTATAGATTCTAAAATATATTTCCTTTCATGAATACTGGCATGTTGTAACCCCCCTCTGCACAAGACCTAAGAAAAATGGCAGGACAAGATCAAACATTTGTTTACATCTCACCCTCAGCAAAGTATTTTACTTTGGCTGGCCTTTAAGTGGATGTAAAATTACATAATGCAGTAAACCACAACCCAGATAGAAAAGAGAGACCAGAGGTCACCCTATCCAAAATGAAGAAACAAAGTCTGGTTATGGTTTTATCATGAGAAGGGCTATCTGCATTTTATGTGCAGTGCTGGGCTTGTAAATGTTTTTAATTTAATGGGGCAATGTATCCAGACCTTAATAGCTCATTTCATTTTCTAGACTACATCAAAGAGCAAGATTACCTCTATGCAATTGCAGGAATGAAAAGACCCTGAATTCTGAGCCCAGATGCATGGCAATATCAGAAGCTTTCCTGTCACTGCCTCTCTCCTGTCTTCTGATGGGTTGGCTGGTTGGATTTTTTTTTTATTTAAGAGCAATTTTTTAATTTACCTACTGCATAGGAATGCTCTGAAGATTCAGTCATTTGTATGCCATGTGAAATATGAAATGTGCTAGGAAACAGATTTCAATTGTGGAAATTAGGGTGCTGCTATCAAGCTGTACAGGAGAAGCTACCTGATAGTGTCTGTTGACTTTAAGGTCCTTGGTCTGTCTGAGAAAACTTCAGGGCAGAAGGAAGGGTTGTCAGGGACAGCCTCCTTTTTCTAATCCACAGTGAAAATGCCCTGTGGCCCTCAACCAGAGGGTACTTGTGCAGACTGCTTCCATGTCCTTGTGGCAGGTGAGGTGTTGAGCCTTGCATAAAGTTCTCATTCCCACCTGGGCTTCTCTGTCAAAAGTACTTTTAGCTGAGTTTGGATCTTAATGTATATGCACAGATGTTAACCAGACAAATTGGACCCTCGAGCAAAACAGAGGATGATCAACCTGTCTATACAGGTGTAGCTCATATATCATTTTCCACTTTATTATTGAATTCTAATTTGTGGGGCAAATGGACTCCTTAAAAAAAAGAAACATTTAGAAATCCCTGACTCATCAAACATAAGCGGTCTTAAGCCAGATATTAGTACCAAAAGAAGCTGATTATTAACAGGAATATTACAATGAGTACCTCAAAACCAAAATGTCACTATTCTTTTTGTCTACTGTAACAGTGTCCTGTTCTTCATCTATAGAATGAAACTTGAGGTGCATTTGCATATCTTAATAAATTAAATATGCTTTTCTAGAAATAAAACTACACCAAGTACAACATGAAGCAGAATTAAACACTTATTAATCCTGTTTATAGGACTATATAAGGAAATCAATGGATTTCTAATGAAATATATAAAATAAGGAGAAAATATAATAGACCACTCGTCACTGTACCAGGTAAGAGCAAGTTCGAAGTACCTCATTACCTTGTCTCTAATATTACCCTAGAGAAGAATGCCTCTGCAAAAACAATTGTATTTCATAGAATCATAGAATATTAAGAGGTTGGAATGGACCTTAAAGATCATCTATTCCCAACCCCCAGTGCCATGCACAGGGACACCTCCCACTAGCCCAGGTTACTCAAGGCATTATCCAACCTGGCTTTGAGCATTGCCAGGACTGGGGCACACATTGCCCTCTCTGGACAGCCTCTTCCAGTGTCTCGCCACCTTCACAGTAAAGAATTTCTTCCTAATATCTAACCTAAATCAGAGGCCTGGGCAATCAACAGTGAATTTCAGCAAGGAAAAGTGATGGATTCTTCACCTGGATGTAGGTACGGTCTGGAGAATGAGATGCTGGAAAGCAGTGCCACGGAAGCCAGGAGGGCCACCTGTGTCCTGGGGTGCATCAGGCACAGCATGAGAGCTGGGCAAGGGAAGGCATTGTCCAGCCCGACTCTGCATTGTGGCAGCCTCACATTAAATATTTTATGCACTTTGGGGCACCACAATAAAAGAAAGATATAAAGGTATGCAAGACTGTCCAAAGGAGACCAACCAAGATGGTGAAGGGCCTTGAGGGGAAGCCGTGTGAGGAGTGGCTGAGGGCACTTGGTCTGTTCAGCCTGGAGGAGGCTGAGGGGAGACCTCACTGCAGTTACATCTTCCTCATGAGGGGAAGAGGAAGGGCAGACACTGATCTCTGTGGTGACCAGTGACAGGACCCAAGGGAATGGACTGAAGTCGTGTCAGGGGAAGATTTTGGCTGGGTATTAGAAAAAGGTTCTCCACCCAGGGGGTGGTTGGGCCCTTACCCAGGGAAATGGTCACAGCACCAAGTCTGATGGAGTTCAAGATATATTTGGGCAATACTCTCAGGCACTTGGTGTGGCTCTTGGGCTCCTGTGCTGGGCTGAGAGTGGACTCAAAAATCTTCTTGGATATCTTCCAACTCAATTTATTCTGTGATTCTGGATTCTATGGTTTGTACCCATCATTTCTTGTTCTATCACTGAAGTTCCTGATCAAGTGTCCCTTTTCAGCTTCCCTGTAGGCCACCTTCAGATACTGGAAGGTTGCTATGAGGTCTCCACACAAAATTCTCTTCTCCAGTCTGAGCAGTCTCAACTTTCTCAGCCTGTCTTCTGAGGGAAAGTGCTCCAGTCCTCTTATCAGCCTCGTGGCCTTCCTCTGGACTTGTTCCAACAGTTCCACATTCTAATGTTGGGGGCACCAGAACTGTATGCAGTACTCCAAGTGGACTCTCACAACAGCAGAGTGGAGCTAAACAATCACCCCTGATCTACCAGCCATGCTGCTTTTGAAGATGCCCAGGATTTGGTTGTTTTTCTGCACTGCAACTGTGGAAAACGTTGTTCAGCAAGCTCTGGAAAAAGGTATTAAATATATCCTAAGTCTAATCTACCAGGCCACACATATTGGCAGTTCATGATTAGGCCAAACTTGGTAATTGTTGTTATTCAGAAGCTTTTTTGAGTAGTAGCTCATTCTTCCAATTCTTTTTCAAGCCTATATCAACTTTTAGTACCACAAATGTCCTGTAATAACTTAATTACATGAAGAGGATTTTTTTGGTTGTTCAAAGTTGCCTCATTCAAATTTCATCTGATAGCTGCTTTTTCTCTCTAGAAAAGACAGTACACAATCATACCCTTTTTAACTCCTTCATAATCTTGATGATTTTATGAACTGTTGTTACATTCATAATGTATTTTTTTTCTAGACTGAAGAGTAATAAGATGTTTAATTTACAATCATATTTAAAATGTTTCATACTTCTAATCATCCTTGTTGTTTTCTCTGTATCATTCTGATTGGAAAGGGAGGAGAGAAAACTGAAGAAAATTATATATAGTGTTCAAGACAAGTACACACTGTGGAATTACAGAGAGGTGTAACAATATTTTCTGGTTTGAGATGACAATTTCTTAGAACTGTTTCTCTACATTTATCTACTCTTTGTAACTTGAAGATATTCCTGAGTGAAAGGTTATGTATGTTAAATTAGGATTTATAGATGTAGCTAGAGCTGAAGTTATTTTTCCCTATCAACATCACTTAATGTTTATTTACATTTCATTTCACTTGGTTTTTTATTAACAAGGATTATGTTCTTCAACTTTTCTCATCCTTCTTGTTCTGAATAAATTTGTAATACTAGCAAACTTTATTATCTTACCACCCACCTTTTCACTTCATTTTCTACTCTGTTTCAGGGCACAGATCTAGCCCACACTTTTGTAGTTCTCTGCTAGTAACTTCCCTCAACTGACAAAACAGACTGTATAAACTTATTTTGTCTGCAACTTTTCAGCAATTATCCATCTATTCAAAGTATTGTACTGATACTCAGTGGCAGTCTGTTTTCTTGTCTGTTTTACAGGAACATTCTAAAAGGGCAAGGAACATTGTAAAAAGCCTTTTGGCATGGTAAGACAACTTTGGCAGCTGGATTTCTCTTTTCTGTGTGGTTGCTGAGTCCTCCTGTAAACTGTATGCAAAATTTAAATGTGACTTTTCTTTACAAAAGCAACACTAATTCCCCTCAAACATATCATATTTGTTCCATGTCTACTAATATTTTTTCTTCTATTATGTTTGTAATTGCCCAGTTCAAAGGAGAAAAAATGGATTTATTTATTCTCTTTGGATTTTTTTGTTTTTTTATTAGCAACATATATGTAAATTCCATTCATTGGGTAGCAAAGAAGTTTTAAAAAAAAGATTGCACACTGTAGGAAAGAATCTGGCATCTTCATACCTAAATTACTCTAAAGTTCTTGATTTCAGAAATGCTGTTATATTTCATTCTTAACTTTTTAATTTTGTTCCATGCACTCTTTTGTTGAAACAAACATTTTCATGTCAGAACCTGTTTTTTTAGGGCTTCAGACATCATACCAGGTTTCTCCACAGTTAAAAGAGATACTTAAAGTAGTTTCTTCTCTATTTTCCCTCTATTTTTATTTACATATCTTGATTATCTAATGTCTATACAAACTCTTATTTACTTCTTGCAAGCTTCTTGTTTTTTATATGTATAAAATATATTTTTATATATTTTGCAAGTTTGCCTTTAATACATATTATTTCCAGTTTATTTCTTTTTAGAAGTTTCTTCATTCTGCTGTAGTTCCCTTTTTTCAAAATTAATGGGGTTTTTTGCTTTGTTTTTCTGCCAGTGATTTTGAAATTAGGTATATTATGGCCACTGCCATTCTAACCTTTCTGTGTTGATTGCAAAACAAGACTAAAAATGTTAAAGCCTGCTATCTTTCTGCTTGCAATAACATTTATATTAACACCTTTTATTTTAATATAGGGGGAGATTAAATGAACTCCTGATATACCTAGTGAAGAGCATGCTCATAGTAAGGCCATAGTGGGAGAACATGGCACAAGACTATTAGAATAGCATACTGGAATTTCAAACTCTTCTTGGTCATTCCAAAGATAAGGAGTAACAGTAGCCAAAAACTAATATGGCTCAGTGCAAGTTACCTTCACATCAGCTCCAGCCAGTGGAAGTGAGACAATGTCCTGTGCATATTGCTGAGCTGAGGACCATTGTCAGCATCAGTTTTCAGTTCTTTGGCCCAGGGATGAGCAGATTGCTGCCAGAGCAACCACTTGGATATTGCCTCTCATGATAACACACTCAGTGCTTTCCCAGAACTCCACTTGGTTTCGACACCTTCCTCTGATCTGTATTGTCTTGCCACGCTGTCCTGGGGCAGTCAGGTCACTGTGGTGGTGAAGAGCAGTGACTGGCAGAGGCCCTGTACAGAGCAGCTTGCTGAGGTGGTGGGTTGCACATGGTACACAAAATATAGCTACTAAAGAGCTACAAAGAACAGCATGCTAGGGCTGCAGCTGTTGTATTGGGCCTTTCATAAGCATGGCCAAACTGCAGTCCAGATGCTAAGATGATCCTTCAACCTAGAAGAATCTGTATGTGGCCTCTCATCCCCACAGATGGGATAATGAATAACCCCCACAGATTAAACTGTGTGAAAAAGCCCGAAATATTAAATCAAATACAGCAGGCAACACTGACTATAAAGAGGAAGTTTGGATTACATTGGCAAAACTAATGTTACGTGGGTCAGAGATGGCCACTGACTTTTATTCAGAAAGCTTAAATAAAACTAAGGGGTGCTACAATATGGTTAGTACCTGACAGGGTGCTAAATTTTACTCCCCTTATAGGTAAGCCAGAATTTGGACATGGACATTTGGCTGATATGATAGCATTTAGTTTCACTGCTATAGTGTCACTCTGTATTTAGGAGGACTGCCAAAGAGAAGTTTAGAGTTTAGTCAGGGATGGAGCATATTTAACATTTGGTTTACAATTTGAACAATCCCAGCCAGATCTGCAACACTGGGCTCTGGATGACTCATCTTTGTGGCTGTTACCTGCATAATTTTCAGTCTCAATCAGCTGTTAATGCTTTTCCAATAAGATTATAAAATAATTACAAATAGGTCAGATTAGGAGGTGTAAATGTCACTTAAAGCTCATTTCTGTTTCATGTTCTATCTAGCATTCTCTGTAGGCAGCAGATGAGGGTCTACAGAAAAACAGGATCCTAGAAACAAACAATAATAACAAGACCTAATCAGTGTGTAATAATCTTTTGAATTGCACTTATGTTAGAAGGTAATCACTGATATTCACACGAAGCTGAATAAGTAGCATTTCATATGGGCTTCATACTTACAGAAATAAAATACAGAACTGGATTTCCTAAAGAGCATCAGGAACAAAATATGAAGAAAACACAGCCCTGAAGTTTTAGCACTGGCTTTCAGGAGAGCTGTATTTTCTCAGTTATGGCATAAGATCTGATGCATGCTGAAGCAAATTTTATGTCAGTTCTTTACAAACACTGTGCTTGAACACATTTTTCAGTTGCAATATTGCAGCAGTGGGGTGTCCACTTGGTCAACAGTACAGAGACATGCCTGTGTGAGAACAGGCATCTAGGCATCTTAGCTGGTGGAAACTTCTGTTAGGGAGTTATAAGCACCACCCTGATTAGATGCCACATGCAGGATTGCCAGGATAGGTTTCATGAAAAAGGGACCTGAAAGACACCACCAACATAAGGAGTTGCCACCCTCCATCTCTTGTTCCAGTGGCAGCAAGGTTTGCTGTCCACAGGAGAGCTGCTAGTGTCACTGCCTCCACATGTGAGTGTGGGCATTGAGAGGGCTCTTGTGTTTTTAAAATACAGCAATAATACCTACCTCACCAGTGAGTGCAAAAATAAACTTCCAGTTTATGTGAGGTAAAGGAAGAAAGGATGTTGTTGATTTTCATTTATTCATCAAATGCAAGAAAGATTTCATTCACCATTAAGATTTCTTTATACAAAATTGAGATTCCTGAATAAAGATAGACATTAATAGCAGAAAATACAACACTAATTCCTGATATAGAAGACCAGCACTTTTCACTAAATAAATACAGAAAAAAAATTTCAAATCTCTGCTTTATTTTTATACCAATACATGAAAACAATATATATACATTAAACAGATGCATGAGCACAATGCATCTGTCCTAGCCACTGGAAATCTTTTGATCTGCTTAAAAGAATCTGCAACATGATACTAAATGTATACATTTTGTACAGGGTGGTGTTTTTTTTGATTAGGATAAAAATTTGCACTTTGGGGTATAAAATGTAGTCATTAAATATCTGAAAGGAAAAAAGCATCCAGTATATTATTTATATATTTATCATACTCCATCACATAATCTTTGCATTCATAAATATGGTAATCAAGGACTGTGGACTTTAAAATCAACCATACAGCAGAATGTGAAAAGTAGTATTTTGTGGTTCATGATAACAACCATAGTGTGATATGAGATTCTTTATATACACAAATATGATCTTTATAATGGCCTCTATCAGCTTAAAAATGGACAATATCATGAAACTTGTTAAATCCAAGGTGAACTGTGGCACCATATCCAAATGCAGAAAAAGACAATCACATTTTTCGACATTTCTACTGCTGATGGCATTGAAATGTCAGCAAAGCTCAAAGCAAAAGTACACAATAAATTTGATATTACACCACATGTTTGATTAAGCCCAAGGGTGAAATTGTAACCTGCAATTTTATTCTGAGTCAGTAGATTTCTGACACATTTTGATTTTTAACAAAGAGAAACTCAGTCTTAAGGCTTCACAGAATTCAGCAGGACTGTCATTCTTTTATTCAGACTCTGCTAGAAATTGGTCTTTACAAGCCCAGTGGACACAAGTGCATTAATAAATTTTATAATTGTAAAAATTGTTTCTACTGAATTGTTTCAAATATCAAGGACTATACTATGACTATACTCAAAATGCAGGCTATTAATTAATGGCATGTGTGGAGAAGTAACAACAGTATTTTCTGGTGAAAATTAGACTATTTTCTCTTTCAGATTTTTTAATATTTTAAAAGAGTTTTATATCTGTAACTGAAGCAGTTCACATTTAAAATGTAGGAGTGTTGAATGAAAACATCAAGGAATTTCTGAACATACTTGTTTTTAAAAAAATTCATTTATTCTCACCAGTACAGAAAATAATTCCAATAACATTTAAAAATCCCAACTCTGCCTCACAAGGAAGACATGAGGAAATTGTATCAGTTATTGTGACAGGTCTTGAAGAAGAAACACTTGACTACAGATAAAAGGAATACAAATGATGAAATCTGCTCTGGTTTATGACCATGGAGCGTGGTAATTAACTCACACATATTCAAACACTTTTTAAGAAATAACCTATTTAAAAGCCACGTGTTGTTTTTGTTGTTTCTTCATTTTTATCACACTGCTGGATGGCTCAGAAGTGATGCTGTCAAAGCGACAGTCAAGGACTGAAGTAATTGGAACTGCTGGGTGAAAAGACAAGCTCCATACAGGAATTTCCTGCCACTCCAGTGGCTGTGACAGAAAAGCTCTGAAAGTGCCGGTAGAGATTTAGAATGATGAATAGCTGCTACAGTTAGTGAGAAATCTTGGAAGTTCACTTTTGTTTTATTTGCTGAAATATTACCAAGGAAGGCTTGAAGCCTATGCCTTGTAAAGTGTGACTCCAGAATGACCTCTGACAGTTGGGGCCCCTGTGGGTGTTATGCTTCTATTTATCTGTGAGTATTGTCAGGTCCTTTGTCTCATTTCTCAAAATAAAAGCACAACCTTTGTTCCAATGTTTGTCATTATTTATATGCTACAAGGTCACTTCCTTTATTTTGAGACCTCCTGATTTTCCTGACATTATTTTTGCGGGCTGTTTTTTCCACCATTCGTGATAATTATCCTCGTATGCCATTCTCCAGTCTTCAGAGATAAATTTACAAGGCTTTGTCCACCTAATGGACTTCAAAGTAAATTGTTGCAATGTTGAACCTAATTACACTGCTGCTCTGTGGAATCTGTAACCCTGTGACAGGCACCTGGGCTTCGACTATCTTGAATCTCTTGAAGAAATAAGCTTGTGAGAATAGTATCCACAGAAAGCAGGGAAATGACACAAAGTAGAAAATTCATAGGGGTATCTATCTGCACTCCCAGGCAAGGGAGCCACCTTTCTCCTGGCTGGACACTGACTGCCTCTTTTTCCTCCTGAGGTTCTCAGGGGGGAACCCCTTCAGGTTTAGGTGCTTAACAGAGGTTAAAGCCCGTGACCACAGCAGAGAGCCAGCAGCAGTAAGTTAGTGAGTGTAAATAACGCAGTGAACCCAACTAGAGCATTCAGCTGCGCAAGACCCACACTCAAATCCTGCCTCTGACGTAGGAACTCTTCAATCTCTCAGGTCTTTGGAGAGCATTCCCCAAGACAGAGTTAGAGCAATTGACAACTAAAACAACCTTGTTGCTGATCTTTTTCATGCATGGAATCATATGGTAAATACAATTCAAGTTTATCAAAATATAAGAAACAAAAAGATGAATTTGTGAAATCTGGTGTTTAACCATTGTTGTGATATACAGAAATGTATGTCAAAGTACTTTATACACAGCACCTGGAATGTATACAAAAACAGTAAAGTGATAACTTTGAAGAGCTATCCAAAAATATTAATCATCTGCAAGTTATTTGAAGTGAACAGGCCTTGGCATGATTTCACCCAAGTGGATCCAATTGCAGAAACAGGGCCAGAAGACTTACCTGAAGAACATCTTCCAGAAGCATTAAAGCTTAAGACTGGTGAAAAATCCATTGGTACTGAAAAAAAAGTCTGCTATGCAATCTTAAGACATAAAAGCAGTATGCAGAATAAGTGCTAAAAACAATTTTGATTTGTATATGATTTTTCAAAAATGCTGCAAAGCATCACATGAAGCAGACAAAATGAAAGCAATAATCTCCAAAGCCTAACACCACATCCTTTTGCTTCCTGGCATAAGTATAAAAATGCAAGCTAAAAGAAGATAACTTCTTGCTGAATAAAATCACTTTCACAGAGACCAGACCTAAACTAATTTCTTCACTTCCAAAGTCTCTTTTAACAAGAGAAATAAATTAATTTGAGGAATTGGGAAAGAAGGAGTCCAGCAAACTTAATACAAAAAGACAAAATGAAAGAAATATATTACATGGGACATGTAAAATCCTTGGTATAGGTGAACATAAAAATATTCTGTAACTTCTTTTTAGATGATTACTGTAGATGAATACTTCCAAAGGGAAAAGCTCTCTTCAAAGTTATAAATGCAAACATTTACAGTTGATAAAGTTAATTGTCAAACATGTAGGCTCTCTCTTTCTCTCTTAATTGTAAAATACAGAATCCTGAAAAAATATAAACTTTACCCAAAGTCATAATGAAATGAATTTGCGGGCCTCTAAAATAGTTTTAATTCTTTTTTCTTTCGTTTGTCTTGTGCACTCCATATATCATCCTTTTTCCTATACAGCTTCTCTTTTCAAATCCTATTTCTAAGTATTTGGCTCTACTCCTGTTTCAATGTAACAATAAACTTCTAAAGGATTACAGCAGGTCTCTAAAATTATTTACCTCATCTATCAGGAACAAAAAAACCCTATGAAATTTTTATCCGTTTTTATTTACTTGTTGATTGAAAAAATAATTTCTTTTTTAATTTAGGGCACAGTATCTATTGAGAAGATGTAGTTGAAGAGTCAGCACAGCAGTACTTTCAAGATGCTTTCATGATGGTAGTGCTCCATTACTTACCTTGCTGAAACACCAGAAAAAGAGATAGGAATAGAAATCATTTCAATTCAAGACTGATGCTACTCTTCAAGCTACTGGAAGAATAACCTCCCAGTTTTACCCTTGAGACCATGTCCTATGTTTCCAAACTGACTCTCTTTTCTCCTGAGTGTGCTGAAATCATACAGAGCAATCCCTTGCCAACCATAGAAGACTTACTGATAAGAAGAAGAAATTTTGAACTAAGTTGATATTTTCATTTAGTTGACACATATGTGCATATTGTGATATGTCTCTTTGCTTTTGCCTAGCCTGACAAATTTCTTAAGATAAAAAAAAAAATAAAAAATAAAAAAGCCATGGTCATCTTAATCTTTCTTTCTGCTCTCAGTCTTCCAGAGCTGCTTTTTTGCAAGAAAGAGTCACAAAATATTGTGGTACTCTTACAAAGGTAAAGTGTTCCTTGTCCAGTGGAAGAACAATAGACAGTTTTCCATTACATTCATATAATGTCAGTAAGTTATTAAAAATGCTCTAAGGCATGCATGTCCCAGGAGAAGTGCCAATTGAAGGAAATATCATTTATATTGTGCCTATTTAAAATATGTTCAAAGAACATTAAAGTTGAATAGCCAGCGTTTCAGACAGGATTACCTGTTAGGGAATGGCAGATGAAAGTTTATCTACCCAAATTTTATATCTATCTGTATCATAGAGTCATATAATGTGCTGAGTTGAAGGGAACCCATCAGAATAAGTGAATCCACATCCTGGCCCTGTGCAGTGCACCCCAAAAGTCACACCACGTGCCTGAGAGCCCTGTCCAAATGCCTCTTGAACTCTGTCAGGTTTGGTGCTCTGACCACTTCCCTGGAGAGCCTGTTCAGTGCCCAACCACCCTCTGGGTGAAATAACTTTTTCCTGACATCCAACCTAAACCTCCCCAGACACAACTTCAGGCCATTCCCTTGGGTCCTGTCATTGATCACAAGAGTGAAGAGATCAGTGTCTGCCCTTCCTCTACCCCTCACAAGGAAGAGGAATGAGGAAAACAGCAGTGAGGTCTCCCCTCAGTCTCCTCTCCTCCAGGCTGAACAGACCAAGTGCCCTCAGCCACTCCTCACACGGCTTCCCCTCAAAGCCCTTCACCATCTTCATTGCCCTCCTTTGGACACATTCTAATATCTTTATGTAGGGTTTGGTTCACAATTGTAAGTGTTTAAGGTTTGTTCTCACCAGATGGCCCAAAGGGAGCGGCAGAGCTGCAGGCTGGATGGCTGGAAGCTGGTTGAGGGGTGAGAGGCAGTTTGGAGTGAGGAGAGAGGCAGCTGGAAGTGGGGCTGGAGTGTGGACAGAGTATGAGCAGAAAGGTGATTGGGTGAAGGGACACTTGGACAGCACATGAGCAGAAAGCTGATTGGATGGTAGAGCATGCGG
Organism: Pycnonotus jocosus; assembly: GCA_013400435.1. NCBI lineage: Eukaryota > Metazoa > Chordata > Aves > Passeriformes > Pycnonotidae > Pycnonotus > Pycnonotus jocosus. The sequence goes on along the minus strand of VWYP01022046.1, from coordinate 4,375 downwards.
GCAGCAGCGCTGCAGCTGGGCCGGCCAATGGGCGCCTTCCTCCTGCTGAGCTCTGTTGGACCTCGGTTTAGTTTCAGTTGTGCCAGGTAGAGAAGAAAGGTGAGAGTATATGTAAAGGGTGAGATTTCTACAATAAACTGATCTCCTTCGGATGCATAAGGGAGTCTGAGTCCCTTTGTTCCCCATTTCTACGGCTTTATATCTTTCTTATATGGTGGCACCAGAACTGTCCCCAGCACTGGGGGTGAGGCTGCCCCAGAGCAGAGCAGAGTGGGACAATCCCCTCCCTTGCCCGGCTGTGCTGCTGTGCCTGAGGCACCCCAGGACATGGGTGATCCTCCTGGCTGCCAGGGAATCTGAACTTGAATCTGCTGACTCAAATTCAGTTTGCCATCTACCAGGACACCTAGGTCCCTTTCTGCAGTGCTGCTTTCTAGTTTCCTGTTCCCCAGTCTGTCTGTACCGCCAGGGTTGCCCCATCTCAGGTGTAGAATCCAGTGCTTTTCCTTTTGCAACTTTGTATCATATGGTCAGTGATTGCCCATCTTTCTATTTGGTCAAGATCTTTCTGCAGGACCTCTCTGTCCCTGAGGGGTTCAACAGCTTCTCCCAATTTAGTTTTGTTCCTTTAGTGTCATTGGCTCGTCAGTCGTGCATTATTTTCTGCATCACAGAATATAATTTGAACCTAATTAGGGGCTTTTAAACCACCAAAAAAAAACCCGTACTAGTCCTTAAACAGGTATAAACACTCCTTTGCCTGTTGCAATGTAAGGTATGGAACAAGAATGAAATGCAGGTCAGTTCTCATCCATTCACCAGAAAGAGGTTGATCTGCTGTCTATAGCTTCTATTAGCTAATAAAGCCAACCACACTGAACTGGCACATTCAGTCTGAAGTGCATTGTTCTTGCATGTAAGCCTGGGCTCTCTAATATCACGAATAAGTATTTTACTCTTTCTGCTAGATCCCAGTTAGGTGGATACTAGCTGTCTCAGATTCCTGCAGTTTTACGGAAGCAAAAAGTTTATTTCAGGTTTATATCACCCACATCTTGGTGATTTTACCTAGAATATGATCAAATGTGACAGGAATATCATTGGTAGGATCAGAATATGAAAACTGTTGGCTCAATGCCACATACTCAGATGTGCTTACTCCTGACATTTCTTGTCCCCTTTGACTGCCAGGACTGTAAATCTTTCAAAAACTTTATACTAGTTTTAAAAGGCAATTAGAGCTTTCAGTGTTCTTTAATTCCTTTTCAGTTACAAAAAAAAAAAAAAGTTTGTTTGATTTTTCCTACCTTCTCAGAGAAGGGGAAATTCACACCTAGTAATAGTCTCCCTTTGTGAATTGGAATAGTCTGAGGGACACAAAGTTCAGCAGAGGATATATTGAACTTTACAGAGGTTACTAAACAAATTTATGATTTTTTTTCTCCACGTGCTGAGAGAAACACAGCTGTTATTGATTTGGTCATTTTAATAAATGTATATCATCAAATACCACTAGTATTTAATAACTTGGTCAATTTAATAAATGTATATCATCAAATACCACTAGTATTTAATAACTTGATATGTAACAAGCTGGTGACCATAGGTAGCAGGTAATCTTAGCAGATACCACAGATCTTTTTGTTGATGTATAGATCACACAGCTGGAAACAGAAACACCTTAAAAATGTTCTACTATACATTTTCTTTAGTTAAAGTGAAGGGAAATTAAATATTCCTACAATATGAAACCTCCTAAGCTGGAAATAGAGTTTCTCTTGCCAAAGGAAGCAAGCACCATCTATGAATATTTTGCTTGCCAGAAATATAGAATGAGCATTAGCTGACTTCTTAAATTCCCCTTTTTATTTGATTTCTTACCAGACTGAAGTGAAATGTGAACTGTAGCTTTAAGGCCTCTCCCAGGCTTAATACGCTCCAGGTGTACTGGAAGCAGTTAATTGCTTCTGAAGGGGACTTAGAGAATATTGTTCCAAGAGCCTGTTATTTCTGAAAAGACACTAAGATCAGGGTTTGCTGCCTCAGTGAGTTCCTATGGTGAAAGTTATTCATGTACAGGAGCTATCTGGCTTGAAAGAGAGAGCTTTTATGGAGAACCTCTTTGTGGAAGGATGAATGCACTGAAGATTCTCTACAGAAGGCTATTTGAATTAGATGCATCTTAAACAGTGCATGTTGAACTAAATCCCTCGGAATTTTATGGAAATTGGCCCAAATTGGGAAGCCAGGCTCCCAAATCCAGGCTTCCTTCTTATAGAGGGGGCTAAATTGGGGGCTTACATAAGGCTCCTCTCTAATTCCATTAACAGTGAACTCTAGATGGCTCTTTTCAAAAGTGGTCTGAAATCTCTTGATGTAACTAACATGCTTTTGAGCAAAATAAAACCTTCCATAAGAGTGATTCTGCAGCACCATCATATTCTGACAGTTTCTCATTTTCTAACACTGTACAACTAAAAATGCATTTGTGTTATTTATGGTAATTAATTATAATGAGAAGTATATAAAAAAACCCCCCAAATCTTTAAGATCAATTCCCTCCTATCTAGCTCCCACATTGCCACATCCTTATAACTAGCAATATATTGCAGCCAAGAGACATCAGTTACTTAGTTATTCTCTTGCAATTTCGCATGACTATGTTAAAAGTTGGGAGGGGTTAGTATGAGACAAAACAAAACAAGAAAATCCCACATTTTGGCAAGTGCTTCTCTCCAGGGGCACAGATACTTTAGTAAATGACATTGAATTATGAAACAGACATCATGGTAGTTTATAAAGATGAACTAATTTGTGATTGAGCCACTGTGCTACAACATTTAAGATGCTGGCTAAGTGCATCTTTTTAAATTTACCTTTGTGACCTTGGATAAATCATCACATTTTTCAGTCTAATCATATTCTTGGAAGAAACATATCTGTTGGGACTGAAATTTTCCAAAAATTTAGCCTGTATGGGAAATTTTAGAACAGATGTTTCAGGCTTGGCAAAACTACAAATAAGGAAAACAGACACATTTTGGGGATCATGAATCAGTTTTAATGATTGATTAGATCTCTCTATTTGAGAGTAAACAGGTTGTACACAAACAGCTTTTTTAAAATAACCATCTTTGGCTAATTTTTTTACTTCATTTTATTCTGCTGACTTTACTTGTCTGCACTCATCTCCTTACTTATAATTTCAAGATCTCCAACACTTTCAAAAGACATGAAAATGTCATCTTCAAACTTGGTGTGACTTGAGTACTATAGTATTTGTGTCATTTTCTTCTTTAAACTTCTTAAAGAACTTTTCCAGGGAGGAGGTGAAAATTTTCAATGAGACACTAAGTCCATATTTAGCTGCACTTCAATGCAATTTCTTCACACTTCTTTTCATGCTAAACTTTAATGTAATATTATATCATATCATCATATCATGTCATATCATCTCATTTCATTTCATCATATCATATCATATCATATCATATCATCATATCAATGTATTTCTGGGTTATTGCATATATGGCCTTTCTACACCTTTCCTTTGCATAATTTTTGACACTACTTGAATTTCCATCAAGTCAGAAATCTGTTCATAATTCCAAGAAGGCATATGCAATCTCTTCTTTTTTTCTGGCTCTCTTTCTCAGGGATTATTAATTTTTGAAGGTGATTGGTGGCTGAGATATTTCTAAATTCAGGCTTCTCATAAGCATGATTAGAGTGTCATTAAATATTTCTTAATGTGCATAAATTGCTGGCTATAAACCCCAACCGCCTGGCATTGCTGTGTCGTGGTGATTTGTAAGATAGTAAAACAATGCATTCAATCGATTTTTCTCCTAGAACTGTAATAATCCAACAGAAATCCAGGATTTTTTTGCAAGAGAAGTAACATTTCAGTGCTACTTACTCCTATTTTTAATTTATTATTATCATGCAGTAAAAACATAGCTGCAGCTTTGATGGCCTCAGTATCAAGATTTCAGACACACTCTACTATCAGTAGCTTAATAAGATGCAGCCTCCTCTCAAATGATATCAAAGTCAAGAATATGGAACACTTTGAATTTCCAGGAAATTCAAGGAAGGAAAAAGACTTGTTCTTCGTTTATTTAGTTTTACACCTAGTAAAATGTGAATAGGTTCAAGGAGCAGGCAGAGTGTGCTTGGCAAGGAGTGTGGAACATCACAGCAAAGAAGCCTTGACACTGTACTTGTAATACCTAAGGGCACTAAATGTGAGGAGAAGGCCTACAATTCCCTTATTCCCTTTTCCCTTAATAAATTAACTTCTAAAAAAATAAACTTGAAGGCCTCACCTAATGTACGTCTTTTTAAAAATTTTTGTTTTTTCTATCTTTAAAAA
>VWYP01022045.1:23281-38778 GCA_013400435.1 Pycnonotus jocosus | reverse complement strand
CCGGCCCGCTGGGGGCTCCCCCTGGGGCTGGGGGGCTCCCCCTTCTCCTGGGGAGGGTCTCCCCCTTCTCCTGGGCGGGTTTCATCCCCGGGGGGCTCCCCCTTCTCCCGGCGGGTCAATCCCGGGGGGCTCTGTCGCCCCGGCCGAGGCCCCGCTTTGTTGCCCCTGGGGCTCCCAGGGGGTGCTTGGGTTCCTTTCCCCCCGGTTTTGGGGGGGTTTCGGTGGTTCTGGGGGTCCCTGGGAGAGGAGAGGGTCGGGGCTGGCAGCGGGAGGGACGAAAATAAAAGCAGACAATCCTTTTAGATGTGCTGGGTGACCCTGGGGGTTTTGTGTTTGTGTGGGTTTTGGGTTTTTTTTTTTCCCCCTTGTTTTTATCTCGTGCTCACATAACAACAGCCTCGGCCCTTGTTGAGCTGCAAACTTGGAATTTTAAGAGTCTCTCGGCCCAACCTGAGAAATGCTCTGATTTTTTGTTGTTGTTGTTGTTTGCTTTGGTCAATGTTTAATAACTTTGTTGGGAGCAGAGATTTTATTAGACAGATCATGAGTAAGGAATTTCCTTTATTAACAGGGATGGAGGTGGGGTAAGGGGGACCGTGGGTCCTGTCGTGTTTTAACGCTGATTTTGGGAATCCGACGGGTCAGGAATTCGGTGCTGCGTCTCCCCAGGTTTTCAGGAAAACACAGGGATAACGTTAAAAGTTCTGCTAGGCCACACAGCTCTCAAACAATGGCTCTGCTTTCATTTCCAGTGGAACTTTCAAAAAAAAAAAAAAACCACAACAAAAACCACCAAAGCAAAAACCCACCCAGCCCAAACTCCTCTGCTTTGGGGTTGAGTTTTTTGGAAACGGGCGTTTTACATCGCGGTAATTTTGTAATAATCCGTGATTTCGAGGGGAACCCGGGATCAGAGCCGTGAGGATCTGCCTGTGGATTACAGCTCCTTTATTCCGTGTTGTCACCACCGGTGTTTCAAACTCGCGGGGAGATTCCTCCGAAGTTTTGTTGTTGTTGTTTTGTGGAATGTCCCAAATTCTGCGGTGTTCTGCCTGCAGTGCCAGCGCGGAGCAGTTCATTTCCACGCCGTGTTTTCATCGCGGGGGAGAGCAGCCCTGAGCGCGGTGTTAGCAGCGTGGAAAAGCCTTTGTTTGCAAATCCGGGCTTCTGCCCGGCACAACGCTTTCACCTGGGAAAAAAAAAAAGTTGATCCTCTATTTTTAGGGAGAGTTTGGGAAATGAAAGAGGCTCTGGAGGCCGTGAGCAGCTGCGGGTTTGTGTGTTGTAGGTGACTGCACGGGAGCTTTGAATGACAGGATTCAGCTGTCCCGCTGAATGCCTGGATCGCGGCATTCCCGTAAAAACACGGCTTGGAACTAAACTTGAGCTACCCACAATGCTCCCTTCTCCCTTGCTCCCTTTCAAAATGTCGCCTTTGCCAAGTTTTCGGCTCGTGTTTGGAGCAGCCCGGAGAGGAAGCGGCTGGGAGCAGCCTCTCCCTAAATCCATCGACTGAGGTTTCCTGGACCCTCCTGATTTGTACGATAGCACCTTTATTAACCCAGTAATTAATTAGTGTCTGTGGACGGAGGGACCCGCGGCCTTTTGAAGGAGCAAAGGCTGGAGCAGTGCAACTTTGTACTTTGTTTCTCAGTGGAAATGGGCTGGTCACAATCTATAGATACTGATATTGTTTTGGTGGGGATTCATAGTATCTTCCTTTGTTTGTTTTTTTTTTTTACGGTCTGCCCTGAGATAACTTGTAACTTCCTTCCAAGGGGCCGCTCAGATTACATTGCTGCAGTTAATACGCACCTCAGTTTGATGAGAAATGAATTTCTTACGTTAATTACTTATTTTTTTGTTCTTTTTGCATAGAGGGGCTTGAGTACTTCATGTGATGTTACTGAAGGATTTTGATACTGTTTGCCAGAGGGAAATTAGGAAGAAAATGCCATTAAACTGAATTGTAGTCTTAAAATCAAAAAAAATTTAGTCATATCGTATTTTTTTCAAGTACGTGGGGAAGGTGGTGATTTCCAGACTCTTTGAAAGCTGGAGGAGTGAGTCCGGCTGGATGTCCCTGGTATTTGAGTTGTGAGTGTATAGAAAGCCCTGGGGGCTCTGTGTGTGCAGCACCCAATTATGTTGGAGGTGCAATTAAAACAACCTGATCTCTGCAGGTTTTAGAGTCACTTTCCTGTGAATATTAACCCCATGCTCGATCCGTGGGGCAAACCTAACAAAGTTTGATCAAAGGTAGGGCTGGCATTTTTTAGTTTGGTCTCCCCACCGTGAGTAAATTGTTCTTGGAAGTTGTAGTAGTTGAGTGTTGTTCAGGGCTACTATGAGGAGCAGGGAGGGAACAGAGCCGCCTTTCAGGCCCTGGGAGCTGCTGGCAGGAGCCACCAAGGTACAACAGTGAAACATCCTGGGCTGCTCTGCCAGGAGCTTCTCAAGGCTCCACCACCCCAATTTCATCCTCAGAATGCTCTGTGGGGCTGCATTTAGATACCTCAAATCATAACCTATTGATCTTTTTAATAAAGATTAATTCAGACTATCCCATACCTTTAAAAATTAATTTGGCTGTTGTGTGAGCATTACATAACAGGGAGAAAACTCTTTGCTGTTCACACCTGTAGCGTCTTTATTGCTCTGATAGCCCTGCCTTAAAATAACAAACAAACTTCTGTGGTTTTGTGCTGCTGGAATGTTATCAAAATATTCGGGGAATAGGAAGTTAGTGAGTTGCTGTCAGCTGAATCTGCAGGTTTTCCTCCTGCTCACAGATCATTTGGATGTATGTGAAGCATATGGGGTGTTTCATTTATTGGGGTATTTATTGGGGTGTTCAGTGTTCTGGGTACTGGAAATGTGTTGGAGTTGTCCAGTTTTCCCCTAGTGCCATTTATTGGGGTGTTTATTGGGGTGTTCAGCGCTCTGAGTACTGAAAATGTGTTGGAGTTGTCCAGTTTTCCCCTAGTGCTATTTATTGGGGTGTTTCATTTATTGGGGTGTTCAGTGCTCTGGGTACTGAGCACTCTGTTGAGGTTGTCCAGTTTTCCCCTGGTGCCATTGACTGGGGTATTTTATTGGGGTGTTCAGTGCTCTGGGTACTGAGCACTCTGTTGGGGTTGTCCAGTTTTCCCCTGGTGCCGTTTATTGGGGTATTTATTGGGGTGTTCAGTGCTCTGGGTACTGAGCACTCTGTTNTTTGCTGTTCACACCTGTAGCGTCTTTATTGCTCTGATAGCCCTGCCTTAAAATAACAAACAAACTTCTGTGGTTTTGTGCTGCTGGAATGTTATCAAAATATTCGGGGAATAGGAAGTTAGTGAGTTGCTGTCAGCTGAATCTGCAGGTTTTCCTCCTGCTCACAGATCATTTGGATGTATGTGAAGCATATGGGGTGTTTCATTTATTGGGGTGTTTATTGGGGTGTTCAGTGTTCTGGGTACTGGAAATGTGTTGGAGTTGTCCAGTTTTCCCCTGGTGCTATTTATTGGGGTATTTTATTGGGGTGTTCAGCGCTCTGAGTACTGAAAATGTGTTGGAGTTGTCCAGTTTTCCCCTCGTGCTATTTATTGGGGTATTTTATTGGGGGGTTCAGTGCTCTGGGTACTGAGCACTCTGTTGGGGTTGTCCAGTTTTCCCCTCGTGCTATTTATTGGGGTATTTTATTGGGGGGTTCAGTGCTCTGGGTACTGAGCACTCTGTTGGGGTTGTCCAGTTTTCCCCTCGTGCTATTTATTGGGGTATTTTATTGGGGGGTTCAGTGCTCTGGGTACTGAGCACTCTGTTGGGGTTGTCCAGTTTTCCCCTGGTGCCATTGACAGCAGGACCAGCAGTGCTGGCTGTGCCTGTTCTGGAAAGTTCTGCTGAGATCCCAGGTTTGCTGCTCTTTCTCCAGGGAATTCCATACAGCATGTCCATGGTTTTACTGCCTCCTGAGCACAGCTTCTGAGTTAGCAGCGAGAGTGCACGCTGTGTTTGGAGCTCTGTGAGCTGTACGAGCAGAAATCCAGGATGTTAAATTTGCATTGAAAAAAAAAAAGCCAAAACCAAACCAAACTGTTGCTTTGCATGACTGAGGGGATACTTTGGGATACAGTGGGATACAGGGGGCCTCGAGTGTTTATATGGATGGGAGACCAGGCCTCTTTTCCCTGGTGTAAATGGGCACAGCAGGTTCTGGTGTCACTGCCTTCCATAGGTTTTTTGGGGGGCTTTTTCCCAGCAGTTTTCCAGCATGTTGTCCCTCACAGAAATTACCGTTCTGCTGGTGCTTCATGGGCATCCTGTGCATCCTGCTGACCCCACGCAGCACAGAGCTTGGGATTCCTGTGCGTTTTCAGGGCTGTTGTAGCTGCTGGGTTCACGGAGCGGGTGTTGAAGGAGTCACATTTGCCACAGCGATGGCCCCCTGGCAGTAACAAGATATTGATGTTATTTAACCCTCAGAGGTGCAGCTGGGAGGATTTCATGTCTCTTTCCCCTCTCTTTCCCGGTGTCCCCGCTGCAGGTGTTGGTGGAATGAGCGTAGCGTGCGTTTTGAAGAGAAAAGCAGTTCTGTGGCAGGACTCGTTCAGCCCCCACCTGAAGCAGCACGCCCAAGACACAGCCAACCCCACCATGCCTGTGGTACTGACATCTGGCACAGGCTCGCAGGCTCAGCCACAGCCAGCTGCAAACCAGGCCCTTGCAGCAGGGACACACTCCAGCCCCGTGCCGGGGTCCATAGGAGTGGCGGGGCGCTCCCAGGACGACGCCATGGTGGATTATTTCTTCCAGAGGCAGCACGGGGAGCAGCTCGGGGGAGGAGGCAGCGGCGGCGGCGGCTACAACAACAGCAAACACCGCTGGCCCACCGGGGACAACATCCATGCAGAGCATCAGGTAGACAAAGCTCCTCTCCCAGCTTCCCCAGCTCAGCCCTGCAGGCTGCTCTCAGATGCTTTTCGTGGTGCTCTTCCAAAGCTGGAGCTGGTTCTGGTGGAGTTGGAATGGCAGCAGTGGTGCTGCTTGTTTGCTCTTTTTGGGGTGGCGGTGCCCTGGTAGCTCTGAGCTGAAAGGTTTCTGCTCTTGGTGGTGTTGAAATCCCAAATCCCAGTCTACTCCCTGTGACAGTCAAATGCATGTTTACAAAATTCATCACTGCCTTTATTGATTTTTTTTTTTCCTGATGTGTGAACCAGCCTAGCCGTGACTGCTGCTGCTGCTTTTCAAATCTGTTGCTGTAGTTAAATAATTCTTATGTAATGGTATTACAAAACTGCCAATGCATGTAGGTTGGGCTTTTACCATTCCCAACATTGGAAAACACAGGAGTGGAAGTTGCTGGTGGTATGTTTGACTGGGTTTCTTTGCTTTGGGGTTGGGTTTTTATGGTTATTGTGTAGAGGGGAAGGTGGTGATGATGTGTGTAGCTGAACTGAGAAGAGCAGCCTTAAGAGTGTCACCAACCAGTGGTTTTAGGAACTTCTTAGAGCCACTCAGAGTCTCTAGAGGGGTGGTGGGCCAGGCTGTGTGGTGGTGGTGTTTACTAGAAGTCTTTTCAGCAGTTGCATTGTCACTTGTGCAGCAGTTAAACGAGTGGCTGACTCACTCCACTCTGTCTGTGACCTGTAGCTCACTCATCAAAGACACAGAGTGCTTCCTCTCCGAGGCAGCAGAACCCAAGTGTAAGCACATTTTAAAGCAGAATGATCCCCACAAATATTGCCAGGGCAGCAGACACAAAGCTTTTGCAACCTTTATGAACATCTCCTGCCTCCAGTTTGTGGAATCAAAGCGGCCAAGCCCTTGCTCCTCTGCTGTGCCTCCCCAGGGGATGTGTTGCCAGCCAGACCATTTAAAAGCAAACATTGCAGGGAATTTTGCAGCCTCACCAAAGGCAGTGTGTACATCAACAAAGAAATAAACCCAAGTGCCCTGTTAATTTGTTCTGGAAGAAAAATCACATGAAATACTGCAATAGGAGCTAAGGAGCTAGAAAAATATTGTTGTTATTCCCTTATGGAGAAACGTAGTATTTAGGTTTCACTTCAGAAGAAATAACTGCATTGAAACAGATGTAATTTTTCTGTTTATTATCCAAATTTTCAGTCACTAACTGTAAAACTTACTTCAAGAGACATCAGTGCCAGAGATCTTAATGTTTTAACTTGTGAAAGAAACAATAAGCAAGAATTTCTTCCTGCAAACTTGTAGGTTCTTCAAGTCAGAGCAGCCACGGAGTCGTGGGGTGGAGGTGCCTGGGCAGGGCCTGCTGTTGTTTGGGCATTTTGTGGCAAGATGACTTCATGAATTAACATGATGTCAGAAATTCTCAATCCTCTTTTCCTCCAGCTCACACTTTCATCCTCCTTTCACTGCAAATCCCTGAAAGCAAAGACAACAAAACTGGCTGGAGATAAGGAGGGTGGGGACAGGGTGCTTCAAGCTCGCAGTCATTAAAAGCTCTGCTGGTATTTGAACTTTTATTTATTTAATAATGGAAAGACTTAAAACTTTCACTGAAACAAAAGAATCCTGCCTGTTCCAGAGGCTTGCCCTGCTGTCAGCAGAAGTGTTGCTTGGCTTGATTTTCTTCAGTAACTTCTAGAATGAAATGATCCTAATAAATAAACCACTTAATGAAAGGAAAGCTCATTAACTCTATGCTAGTTTAAATGAACTGTTCAGATGCAGTTCCTGTGCTGTCTGGCAGCAGGACAGTGCTGAGGAGGTTGTGTGGACACATCACACCTGCAGGATGGAGCTCCCTGAGATGATTCTGTGTGATGCTCTCTCAGTTTCCCCTGGGAGTTCTGTGAGCTGAGGCTCAGGAAATACCCACCAGACCAGAATTAAGGTCAGGGTTTTTATCTGTTCTGCTTCCTGCTGGTTTTTACACCGTGATAAATGTGGTACAGCCCTAGTTCCAATGTTTTTGCATTCAGTGCTCATCTCTAAACCAGTCTTTGTGTCTAATTTCTCCCAAGTCTGCTCTGAGGTGGGGCACTAACCCTGTTCTCCTCTGTCTCATTTGATCCTGGGTGCTGCAGTGATTGATGGGCACTTTTATCAGAGTTTGGTGCTCCATCCCTCTTTTTCTGTGGTTCTCTGCTTTCCTCAGGGTTTGACTCCTGGGCAGCAGAATGCAGGCTGTGTGTAATCCTAACACTGCCATTCTTTTTGACTTCTTGGCCACCTCCACATCTGCTTCTTAAATTATAAATTCCTTGGAGCAAGGACTAATCTTATGCATGCAAAATGATTTAATTCAGTTTGGGTTTAGCTGGGGTAGAATTGAATTTGGCCTGCAAGAACAGAAGTGGAAGGAAGTGCTGGGACGTGCAGGGAGGGAGGGAATCATTAGGGATGTCTCCTGACTCCCAGTTTCTTATGGATGCACTTTTATTACTGTACTTTTCATTTTAGACTTTCAAAGATGCTTCAGTGAGGGCCCAGCCTTGAAGACTGGTTAGGAAACTCAGTAGCTAAAAGATAATGGGAAGTCAGAAAAAAAAAATAATTATAGGCGAATATAGGTTAATGTCTGCCTAGAGCTTGGGAGGTCGTAATTAAAGGTAGAAGGATTTTAATTGTTGAATCCCAGATTCCTTTTGTTCCGTGTGTAGACTGATGTGTGTCTGTTGGTGATATCACTGCAGTGGCTTTTACCAAATGATGGCATTTCATGGTGGCATTAAACAGGCAGGAGTGCTGTGAGTCCCAGCTGAGCTGCACTACCCTGGCTTTCCATGGGTCTCACTGTGCTCTTCCTCCTGGACACTTTTCATCCTGGTGGCTCTGGGAGTTGAGCTGGCTTTAGCTGGGATGGCGTCAGGAAAAGTTTCTCCCAAGGAAAGGAGGAGAGAAGCTCCTTCCTGGTGGAGTCCTCTTGTTGTGAGCAGCAGGAAGATGCTGTGTCTGTTTGTGTTTTGTTTATCTTTTCCTGTTGCATTTTTCCCTTCTCCTCTGGAAGGTGTGTAGGGCCATCTTTTTATATAAGATAAAGCAATTAAAGATGCCCCTGTCATTTCACAAATTTAGGTATCAAAGCTTCACCATCCACACAAAAGAAATTTGTGCTACAGGGTCTTGGTCCCTGCAGACACTGAAGTGGTGCTGGAGTCACACTTTTGATTTCCTAACCTGGGCTCTCAGATCTCCTGAGCAAAATCCCAGCTGTTTGCAGCTCCAAATCCTTAATCACCCATCAAACTTCCATGGAAGACACTTAACTGCAAATGTTTCTCTCTTTATCCACAAAAAGCAGCAAGATGAGGTTGAGTGTCAGGGTCCCCAGTAATTTTAACATTTGAGTGGACAGGTTTAGGCTGTCTGGTGCCTGATTGCTGTTGGGCAGAGTGTTATCCTGGCTGCACTGGAGTGTTTGTGTGCTGTTTATCCAGCAGAAAAACCATGGATAGGGATCAGGACATCACGTAGGTGGAGCACAGCATGGTTCCAGGTGAGGAATGGTCTGCCTTGCATCTGCCTCGGTTATGAAAGCTTGCACAGATCTCCTCACAAACCCAAACAGCCTCTGCTGCTCCTGGCAGGGCTGAAAAGACACTCAGGATATTCAGCTGGGGCAAGTTATCAACACTGAGCAGGTTTTGAGGAAAATTGGCCGGGTTTTCTTGGCTGGGGTCTCCTGTGGCTCGTGCGTGTGTGTGCTTGAACTGGAGTGAAGGGAGAGTGCTGTGGTGGTGGTCCCTCTGGAATTGCAGGCAGTGGATATATTTAGACTGTCTGAATTGCACTTGGGTAGTGTGGGAGTTGCTTAGTAGAAGCAAATGATTTTAGGCATTTGCTTTCTCTCAGAGCATGTTTAATTAATAACTGGAGACAATAGAACTCTGCAGGGATGGCCTTGTTGAATGTGGGGAATTTTTCACATGGAGTTGGTGAAGAATAGTGAGCACAACAGGGCTGGGACTGGGGTTTCTGCTCAGTTTTTGCCTTTTGGCAGCGTGACCGTGTGAGTTCTTCACTGGGAGCTGGGGTTGGAGTGGGGGCAGTTGGTGATTCTGGCAGCTGCCCTCGTGGAGCACAGCTCCTCCAGCCAGGCTGCCCTGGCAGCAGCTGGCTCTGAGCACATCTGACACTGTTGGGTGATCCTGGCAGGCACCACGGCCACAGCTTGCCTGAGAGTTGTGGCAAGATCCTCTAAAAAGGTCCTGGAAACAAAGGCAGCCCTGGTGTTTGTTCTTCCAAAGTGAAATCTGGTTTAAGTGATATTTAACTCCTCAGGACAGAGATTTTGCCCCATCCCTGGAAGTGTCCAAGGCCGAGTTGGACAGGGCTTGGAGCAGCCTGGGACAGTGCAAGGTGTCCTTGCTCATGGCAGGGGTGGAATGAGCTGGATTTGGGGTCTCTTCCAACCTAAACCATTCCATACTTTCTGATGTGCCTGTGGAATTGTGCTCCCAATAACTGCAGCTGTTGTCTGTGCTGGGGTTGGAGGCACGGAGTGAGTCCCTTGTCACACAAACCATGTGACAGCACCTGTGGCTCAGCTCTTGGTGGTTTCTGACCTCTGCTTCATTAAACCTGTGGAGTTTTCATGGGATCTTCCTTGTGTCCCAATGAACTGCTCAGGGCTTTCCTTTCCCTCACACTGAAAGGCTGTGCTAATTTGATACTCAGGTAATTTGAAACACAATTCCTTGCTGAAATGGAATGTCTGGTCTGGCTGATCTGTTTCACAGAGATTTCTCCATTGTGGAGGGGCAGCTTGGGAGGGGAACTGGAACATTTAATTTGATTTTCTGCTTTGTATTGCCCCCTGAAAATTTCTCCTGAGGTAGAAAGAGCGTGAGTAGATTGGCTTAGTTGGATATTTCAGGTTGAAAAATCCTTGTGATGTACAGGGGAGGGAAAACACTCTGAAACATTCAGAAAGTTACTCTGAGACTGTGTTTCCTCCAAGCCCATGGATTTTACTGTTCCTGATGGGCAGCTGCAGATGAGATTGTCCAGTTGGGATTGATGGCCCAAGTGACCTGCTGAGCTGGTGTTGGGATTTCTCCGTGGTTGTTGCTGTTCTGCTCTGCTTCCTTGTCACGGTGCTCACTCAGGAGGAGCAGAAACACTTTCACATTACTGAATGTACAAAATCCAGTCTTTCAGTGGATATCATGCTCTCAGGTGTGTTTTGAAAAGAATTTTATCACAGAACTCGTCCTGCTTGCTTTCCCCTCCCCTCTCCCCAACTTTGCTCTCCCCTTGGCAGCTCCTTGGTGGTTTGCTGAGTTGCTGTGACGTCCTTGTGCTTCTGCAGAGAGCAGCTTGTGATCTTGGGAGTGTTTTTGTAAATGGGTGAAGCTTTACAGTGGATCTGAGCCCCACAGTCCCTCTCCAGCCTCTCAATCCCTCCCCAGCCACCCAATCCGTCCCCAGTCTGTTCCTCACAACTGCCACAAATTTCAGCTGCTGGTCAGAAATCGCCTCAATGAAGAGCTGCTGCAGATCCCTGTGTTAAAGAGCTGCTGCAGAGCATTGTCTGTGCCTTGCCTGGCTCTGAGCACTCCCTCTTAGGTGTATCAGGGACGATTTCCAGGCTGTTTTCCCCAGCGCTGATGTCAGGCTGAACAAACGCTCCTTTGTGCTGCTGCCATGTGATGCTGCTCCCTCCCGGCAAGGAGCTGCTCTCGGCTCTCCTGTTACTCCTGCCTTTGTTAGGGAGAACTTCTGTTCCAGGACAGTTGTTTTTATTGGGAACATCTGGCCGTGGTTCTTGCCCTGTTCAGAGTGTGATTCTGGGGTGGAACTGGACTGCTGTAAACCCTCAGTGAGTCCCTGACAGTGTGGCACAAGGCCACTCTCATCTGTTCTGACAGAGGTGCCCTGGCACTGCAAATGAACCTTCCTGCATCCCTTTTCCACATCTTTTTCCCTCTGAATTTAGACCTGGGGAGGTCAGAGTAGGGCCGGGAGTGAAAGGAAAAGGCCCCCAAGGTCAGATCTCAGCATGGGCCCAAGCTCCTGCTCAAACCCACGGATCCAGCCACACACCTGGGTTGCAGAAGATGCTTTTCCCAAGGTACTGCCAGCTCCAGCAGGACAAAACTAAAGTTATTCCTTCCCTAATCCAGTATTGTTGAATCCTGCACCCCAAAATGTGCCTGAGACACGGCAGGGTAACCTAAATTCCACGTTAATGAAGCGCTTCCCTGGGTGGGTAAAATGGGAGGAAAACCATAATTAGCTAAGGAAGGAGAGCCCCTCTGCAAGGCTGCCTTTGCTGCAGTTATTTCTGTCCCCTGAATCATTAATCAGCCTGGCCCCGTGCCAGGGAAGGCATTAGCCAATCTGCAATTTCAATGGCTTTTTGCTTCCAGTGCTAATGGTAGTAGCAATTCTAACCGTGAACCCTTTACTACAAAAATAGTAGTTAAACCACCTAATCCTGTCTAATACTTGTGACTTCACATTCTTTCTTTACCCACCATTGTTATGGGAGAAGGCTAAAAATAGAGCAGTAATCAGTTGATGGAACAACATCTTTTAACCCTGGCTCTGGTTGTCAGTGGCAAACCTGTTGTGGAGGGTGTGATGCTTTCCTTGCTGGCAGCTGGGGAATGCATTTCCCCCCTCCTGGATTCTATAAATGTGTCTGAATGCACTCAGATCGGGGATTTTTTTTTTTTAAATAACCTCCTGCATGAGCTGTTCAAACAAGACAAACTCCAGCAGCCTCCCCCGGCTGAAGGAGGATTTGTTTCCATCTGAAATTTGTAAACGTTTAGTTCATTTAAAGAGCTTTAGATTGTGAGTGTATAAATCAAAGTATTGAGCTGTAGTTTTTTTGTTTTCTCCTCTCCAATTGAAGGATATTTCTTGGTTTTGCTGATTTTTGTTCTTCCTGTCTCAGTTCTGGTGTTCTTGTAGTAACATTGACTTTTTTTGAGGGATGTTTTACTAGAGAAGTGTTTGGTTGGAATTTTTGTTTGGGTTTTTTTTTTTTTTTTTAATTGCAGATTGAGCAAGATTTAAAATATGGGGGCCAAATGGATGGAAATGTTACATCCACACTTGCAGAGTGCACAAGAGTTAAAAATAAATACCCAAGGAATAATCACACTCTGGAGGTGCTCTGGGTAAGCACCTGGAATATACAAAGAGGGAGAACTTGGAATTTCTCATCTTATTTTCTCACAAATGAAACAAATGAGGGTTGGAAAGAGATTGGAGCATCCTGGGCCAGTGAAAAGAATCCCTGCCCATGGCAGGGGGGGGAATGAGATGGGCTTTAAGGTCCTTTCCACCCCAAATCAGTCTGGAATTCTGGGATCTTAGAGCTGAGAAATCAGGACCATTTATCTCTCCGGAGAAACAGAACAATAATATCATTTCCCACATTTCTCTGCAGCAGTGGAGGAGCAGAACAAGGGTGGGACCTCCAGCCCTGTGCAGAACTGAAATTCTGGGAGTCTCCTCCAGCCCTCCAAGAGCTCAGGCAGCAGCAGGAACGAGCCCTTCCCATGGATTTGTGGTCCCAGCACCCATCCCTTGCCAGGCTTTTGTTTGCCAGGATGGCCAAGAGGAGCTCAGGGTGCCTGGCCCAGGATTCCCTGTGGAAGTGTCTGTGGGATTCCCTGGAGCAGCGCTGGGCCCTGTAATTTAGTGCAGATCAAAGGAATATTGAAATTGGCCATTTGCATGTGCCAGCTTCAGGAATTGGGCCTTTGCAGGGCCCATCCTGGCTCAGAGGGAGCAGATCCCTCCTGGCCAGGAGGGGAATTGGGGGAGAACAAATGCTCCAAGCTGGGGGAGGGAAGGTGGATCCTGGGAAAAGGGAAAAAGGCAGCCTTGGGAATGGGAACCTGGAGACCCAGGGCTGGCAGAGGTTTGCTTTGGTTGCTCTCTAACAGAATTGGCTAAATAGAAACAGATACTTTAAACCCTTTCCAGTCACTGTTAGCCCCAATAAATACAGGTATTTGATCTATTTAGTCATCAACATAAAAAAAACAAACAAACACATAAATCAGGCTTCACTTTCAGAGACAGTTTAGATCATCACTAGAATATTTCTTAGCCCAAATATTTATTAGCAAGTATTTTTTAGATTCTTTTCCTCCAAAGGAATTTTTAGTTGGTTTTCTATGTCTTTTCCTCCTGTATGCCTGATTGTTTTATTTCTTTGTTTAATTCCACTTGCTTTTTGCTTCCTGGGAAACATCTCTTGTATAAGGAGGAAGAAAAAGAATCCTTTGGGGTTGAGAGTGAAATTTAGCCTTGGATAGTTTGGCTGCCTGTCTGCCCAGGTGAATGTAAATTCTGTAATAAATGAGGATTCCTTAATATATAAAAAAAACCGGTGTACAATCCCCTGGGACACCTGAGATGTGATACAGCCCCGCACTTGGAATTTATATGTAAAGGTCATTTTAGCAACCATATTTGCTTAATATAAGGTGCAGTATTAACACAGGTTGTTGACATTAATATTTACCTAAAATTACAATTCAGTTGCTTTGCTGGTCGCTCTCAGGGCATGAAAAAACCCCCTTGGATTATTCTAGAATAAAAAATACGGTGCTGGAAATCTGCAAGGTAAATTCCCTGTTGTTCTCATGCTAATTTGTTGGGTCTTCAGCTCCCTGTTTAGTAATCAGAAGGACAGTTTGGGGCCCTGGCTGCTGTTAATTGACCTGAGTGCAGAATCCTTTTTGACAAGTGCCTTTCCCCCGGGCCTGCCTTGGCTGGGATCAAATGAACCGGAGTTTGCAGCACCAGCAGTGCCCTGGCCCCTGGCAGAGCTGGGCTCTGGGGCTGCTGCAGTTTTGGGGAATCCTGGAATTCTGTGGTTTCCTGGAATCTCAGGTGCTTTGGTTCTAAAGGGACCATGAGGATAATCCAGTGCCACCCCAGCCATGGCAGGGACACCTCCCAGTGTCCCCAGTGTCCAGCCTGGCCTTGGGCACTGCCAGGGATCCAGGGGCAGCCCCAGCTGCTCTGGCAATTCCAGCCCAGCCCCTGCCCACCCTGCCAGGGAACAATTCCTGCCCAATCTCCCATCCAGCCCTGCCCTCTGGCACTGGAAGCCATTCCCTGGCTCCTGTCCCTCCAGCCCTTGTCCCCAGTCCCTCTGCAGCTCTCCTGGAGCCCCTTCAGGCCCTGCCAGGGGCTCTCAGCTCTCCCTGGAGTTTTCCCTTCTCCTCTCTAGGGCAGCACCCCCAGCTCTCCCAGCTTGGGTCCAGAGGGGCTCCAGCCCTGGAAGCATCTTTGTGACCCCTTGGCTGTGTTGCAGTTTTTTACCCCAGGGGACACCAGGGCCTGCTCTGGGGTGCTGTGTTAGGGCTGGAGCTGGAGGGGCAGAGTCCCAGTCCCTGTGTGTGAGTTGTTCCTCCACTCTCACTCTCCAGGGTGATCCAGACCTGTGGATCTTTGGTGATGTCTGTGATGAGCATCTGAGTCTTTGCTCTTCTGCATGAGATAACTTGGAGAACTTAAATCTGTGACAGGGTGTATTGAAGGGCCTTGGAGACAGGGCAAAGTGTCTTTGCCTGGGTTTGTGGGGTGGTGGGTGAGCAGCAGGTACCAGCACACAGAACATCCTCACCTGCTGGATTCTGCTTTGTCCCTGTCTGACACAGCTCCATCCATTCAGAAGTGTTCCAGACACAGACAAGGGCTGGTGTCTGGGTAGCTTTGGGACACGGAAAGCATTTGCTGCTGAGTTGTTGTCACTGTTTTTTGTGATGCTGAGGCTGTCAGATCTTATTTAAAGAAGAAACTGCAGTTGTCCTGTGTGAGGTGGCTGCCTGACGTGAATGAGCTGCTCGAGGGGCTGGAAAATCCCCATGAGTGTGTTTGGTTCAGGGCTGCTGAGAGGCTCCTCTGCAGTGTGTGAGGTTTGAAGTGGCCATTGACCACAGGAGGAATGGGTTTGGGTTGCAGTGTGCCATACAGGAGAGGTGAAAACATTCTGTGCTTTTTGTCCTGGAATAGGAATAGGTGTCTGCTGGAATAGGATTGGTGTCTGCTCTTGGAATTGGGAATGGCCCCTGGAGCCCCAGTGTGAGACCAGGGGGGTTGGGAGGGTCCGTGGGTGAAATGCAGGGTCCTGCCCATGGGTCACCACAACCCCCAGCAGCTCCAGGCTGGNCTTTTCCAACCTCAGTGATTTGGGAGAATGGTGAGATTTGGAGATCTGAGAGAGAGGAATGTGCAGTGAGGAATCCAGCTGTGACTCAGGGATGTGGAGTGGAATCCAGCTGTGCCTGTNGCTGGTGACAACCTGAAGGTGAGCCCAGATGTGCCAGGGGCTGCTGCCACCTGGGCTGTGTCAGCAACAGGAGCAGGGCAGGGACTGTCCCTGTGCTGGCACTGCTGGGGCACCTCATGGCAGGAGAGACCGTGAGGGGCTGGAGTGTGTTCAGGGCAGGGAACAGAGCTGGGAAGGGTCTGGAGGCCCAGGAGAGGCTGAGGGAGCTGGGGAAGGGGCTCAGCCTGGAGAAAAGGAGGCTCAGGGGGGCCCTGGTGGCTCTGCACAA
>VWYP01022045.1:10293-22991 GCA_013400435.1 Pycnonotus jocosus | reverse complement strand
GCCTGTTGGGTGTGAATGAGGAATCCAGCTGTGCCTATTGGATGTGCGGTGGAATCCAGCTGTGTCTGTGGGGTGTGCACTGGAATCCAGCTGTGTCTGAGTGTTGCGGTNCCTCAGTGATTTGGGAGAATGGTGAGATTTGGAGATCTGAGAGAGAGGAATGTGCAGTGAGGAATCCAGCTGTGACTCAGGGATGTGGAGTGGAATCCAGCTGTGCCTGTTGGATGTGCAGTGGAATCCAGCTCTGTCTGTGGGGTGTGCACTGGAATCCAGCTGTGTCTGAGGTGTGAATGAGGAATCCAGCTGTGTCTGTGGGGTGTGCACTGGAATCCAGCTGTGTTTGAGGTGTGAATGAGGAATCCAGCTGTGCCTGTGGGGTGTGCAGTGCAATCCAGCTGTGTCTGTGGGGTGTGCAGTGCAATCCAGCTGTGCCTTGCTTTGTTTTCCAGCAGAGAGCTGGGCCCTGGTGCCGAGCAGAGGTTGGATTCCCCCCAGCCTCAGGAGTGCAGTGATCCCGTGGTTTTGCCGCAGTTTCCAGTGGCTGGCAGTGAATCCCACTTTGGGCTCTGTGCTCCCACCGGGCGGGCAGGGAATGGTTTCTGAGTCAGTGGAGTGGCTGGAGCTGGAGTGTTCCAGTGACACACATTCCTCTGTTAGTGTATTGCTCTTCTTGAATGAGATTTAGATAATTCCCGAGTGCATCCACACGTTCCGTGGTGAGGGGAGGGATGTTCTTGTGCAATGATCCTGCTTTGGAACTCGTTCTGGAGCGTGGTGCTCATGTCCAGAGCCTTCATTGGGTGAAGTGTGGGGTTCCAGGGTGAGTGTGAGGGAAGGGAGGAGTTCTCAGCTCCCTCCCGTGAGGATGTGCCCTCTGCATCCCTCTCCAGAGGCACAGCCTGCCTGGAATGGGCTGGAGCAGGGGTCACCCTTGGGTGCTGCTGTCTGACAGCAGCAGGGGTCAGGTTTGGTTGGATCACCTCCAGGACAATTGGGAGCCCAGCTGGCCTCTCCCTGTGCCATTCCTGAAGTTTGTGGAGGGGCCAGGGTGTCAGATCCGGGTGTCAGGGCATCGCTCCCCCGTGCAGCCGATCGATCCTGGCATTGTCTTCTGGATTTCCTTCAAATCCCTGCTGCAGTGGTGAGCCACATTTTCTGGCAATCAAATCTCATCGGCGTCACTGCTCATCTGGGGAGAAGCTCTGACTCTGTGGATCTCCGTGTTTCTCATGTTTACACCATCCTGGCTCTGCTCTGTGCTCCTCAGAGCTCGGGGATCCTTAACAAGAACAGATCCTGATGAGGGGGAAGATCAGCTTTAGTGCTTAATTCCCATTCCAGAGGAATCCCTGACTCCTGGAATTGAGGTGTTGGAAGTCATGGCTTTGCCTTTGTGCTCTGCTGTTTCAGACACTTTCTTCTTCCTGGAAGGAAAACAAAGGAGCTCTGTGATATTTGTGTGCAATGAGGTGAAAATGTGTTGCTATTTAACATTACAGGCACTGAGAAATGGGAAAAGGATCTTTTAGGTGCAGTCTTTGAAAATCAAATAAATGGATCCAATGATCAATGAAGGTGAAGGAACTGTGTGACTGAGAGAGCCTGAGAATTGCTGTTTATGGACACTTTGAGCACAGAGTGGCCAAAATCAGGCACAAAGACCTGATTTAGAAAATGCTTTTATCCATATTTGTTATCCATTTGTTTTATCCATATTTATGCTTTTATCCGTATTTGTTAGAATTCTTAAAAGGGAGATGATAAGGGATGTGAAATACCTGTGAATGAATAATTTCTTCATTTCCTCACCTCTGACAGCTGATAGAGAAGGCAATTTTTATTTTCTGCTTTTCATCATGGCTGGGCTAAGGGATATTTGGGAAGGGGATGGAGGCAGCGTGGTTCTCCTGCCATTGTCCTGTTGGGGCGAGTCCAGAGGAGCCACCAAGTCACCTGCAGGGCTGGAGCACCTGTGCTGTGAGGAAGGGCTGAGGGAACTGGGGTTGTTCAGCCTGGAGAAGGCTTTGGGGTGATCTCATTGTGGCCCTGCAGGGAAAGCTGCAGAGGGACTCTTGACAAGGGCCTGGGGTGGTGGGAGGAGATGGATTCAAACTGACAGAGAATAGGTGTAAATTGAATATGTGGAGAAATTGTTCCCTGGGAGGATGGGCAGGGGCTGGGCTGGAATTGCCAGAGCAGCTGGGGCTGCCCCTGGATCCCTGGCAGTGCCCAAGGCCAGGCTGGACATTGGGACACTGGGAGGTGTCCCTGGGGTGGCAGGGGTGGCACTGGAGGAGTTTTAATGTCCCCTCCAACCCAAACCATTCCATGATTCCATGTTGACTGAATCAAGTGCAAGTATCATGTAATATCCTTTTTGGATTTTGCTGTGAATGCAATGATTGGATCTTTGTAGCAGCTTTGTTTTGAGATTCCCACAGCTCAGCATCATCAGGGAGATGATTTGTTTTGGGGAAGCTGCTGGACACACTTGGAGCAGCTTTTGTGGTGGCTTTTGTGGTTTGCTGGGACATCACTTCAGCAGCAATGAGTTCACATCACCTTCTGAATCCTCTGTGCAACTTCTCCTTTCCTCTGATGTCTGATGGAAATAATAATTTGCCCTCTGCCAGTTTTTGTGGTTTGGCACATCTGGGGGTTGCAGCACTTTCCATGAGTTCAGCTCCAAGTGCTCCATGGAAGAATTTGGTCCCAGTGACGTTTGTGTGGCACCAGGCAGCTGAGCTGTGTCAGCTGCAGAGCAGGGGTGGAGCTGGCAGGGGAGGAAAGTCCATGGGGCTGCAGTTTGGGAAGGGTTTTCACTCCCTGTCAGTGGCCCATGTGACAAATGTCACTGCAAAAGGTGGCGAGGCTGAGGCAGAACTGAAAATAACTGAGCTGAGATACAGTAACAAAAGATGCCTGATTTTTAAACTGGGATTCTGGGTGACTGACCCCTGAGGATTTGCAAATTATGTAGATATCTATTAAATAATTCAGTAATATATCACTAGTCTTTTGCAAAGTATGATGATCACAGAAAAGAAGAATTTAGACTGGAAGAGATTTCTGGAGGTTGATGTGGTGCTTTCTTCCATCTGATTCTTAGCTGAGATGTCCAGAATCCTCTCTTAAAGTCTATAGAATATTGTCTTAGTTAAAGGTCTATAGAATATTGTCTGAGAATAGAAATAAACCGTAATCCCAAGGTCTTGGTCCTGCTGGAAGTGGTGCTGCAGTATCAGGGTTAAGGTCAGTGATGGTGGTGGAACATCACAGTGCTGGTCACTGGTGGACCATGAGCATCTAAGCAGTTTTTGGCATTTTTTTGTCCTGTAACTCACCCAGCAGATATTGCTGAGCTCCTTCCTCAGCCTGGGAGGGCTCTGTGCTGAGCCTGGACTAAACCCTGTGTGTGAACCTGCAGCATCCTGCCAGGAGCCTGGATCACTGTGGGCATTGCTCATTTAAATGTGCTTTGTAAACTCCTCCCTGCTCAGCAGAGCGGTGCCTGGCCCTGCTGGGCTGCAGGGAGTGTGTAAACACTGAGTAGGAGGGGAGTAGTTCCTGCTTGTTTAGGGTGTTTGTGGCTGCTGGGACACAGGAGTGGAGCTGGGGAGGGCAATCCCAGCACGTGGCTCAGCTGCTGGGCTTTGGCCTCGAGTCCAGAGTTGGGGTTTCTTGTTTAATTTGCTTCCTCATGTGTGCTCAGAGGCTGGGATTTGGGAATGGGAGGCAGGAGAAGAGTTTTCCTGCGTTTTCAACAAACCCAGTCCATGTCAGGCTCCAATCTCTGCTCCCTGGGCCAGGGACAGCAGCCAGGGCAGGGCTGGAGCTGGGCCAGGGCAGGCTCAGGCTGCAGAGCAGGGAAAGGTTCTTCCCCCAGAGGGTGCTGGCACTGCCCAGGCTCCCCAGGGAATGGGCACGGCCCCGAGGCTGCCAGAGCTCCAGGGATGCCCAGGGGGGATTGTTGGGGGGTCTGAGCAGGGACAGGGGCTGGATTTGGATCATCCTCATGGATCTGTTCAACTCAGGACGTTCTATGGTTCTATCAAGTCACTTATCCAATAGTTTCAAGTTTATGCTTTATTTTTCTGCTCTAAATAACTCGATTTTCATCAAATCAAACCGTTGTGTTTTTCTCCTTCGTGTCAGTGTAACCTGAATGTAAATTTGCCAGGTTTATACAGGAGATTTTCCTTGATTCCCCACCTGAAATGATGCTGGCTCCTCGTGCCTTGGCTCCCTCACCTGAAACCACAGTGAAACAGGGGCAGAGCCAGTTGTGTTAGGCTTTGTGTGTGTTAAAAGTGATTGCTGCTTGTTCCTTTCCTTGTGCATGTGTAACTCTAACACACACAAAACACATATAAACACATATAAACACATATAAACACATATAAATCTGTGTGTAATAATACATGTGTCTATATAACAATGATAATATAATAATGAAAGTATATAAATGCTGTAACTGCTGGCAGTGTTGAAGGTAAGGCATCCTCTGGAGCTCCATAACCTTGTTACAGGCTCTCATGTGGAATGTAGCTCTCAGTCTGGAGCAGAAAAACGGCAATAAACTCTGATTGTAATAAAAATAACAGCAAATAAAAGCATTTCCTCATGGCCTTTTCTCGCCCATCTGTGAACAGGTGCGTTCCATGGATGAACTGAACCACGATTTCCAGGCGCTGGCTCTGGAGGGACGGGCTATGGGAGAGGTAAGTGAGAGGCCTGGAGAAAAAAAAAATCCATCTTTTGGGAGGGGGAGGAAATGGAATAGCAGTTTTTTGAGGCTGCTGGGATGATTGTGATGCTGAGAGTTCTCTGTTTTGGCTGTGAGGGGGGGGTGTGTGTGTGTGTGTGTGTGGTTGATCCAACCCCAAACCTGCCAGGGTGGAATCCCTCTCAGAGGGAGGAACAGCCAAACCTCCATCCATCCAGCAGGAGAGAGTGACTGGACACCAACAGCTCAGAATCCAGCTGGGGACAGGTGTCCCAACCCTTGGAGCAGGTTTATTTTGGGATTCACTGAGCTCACTCCCCGCTGTGCTGTGGGGCATTGTCTGCTGCCCTGTTTCCACTCCTGGCCACCTTTTTCCTGGCTCTTGCAGAAAGGTCAGGGCTGTGGTTCAGGTTTGGAGTACCTGCAGGAGGGATAAGAGCAGGGCAGAGATCATGGGCCTGCAGCTGAGCTTCACAGAACCCCAGCCAGAGCTAATCTAGTATCTCACAGCAGCGAGGAGGTGGCAGATTTGGGGGGGAAATGCCCACTGGTTTTCTTGGAAAAAAAGAGAATTTATCTTGTAGCTTGTTCCTGTAGGTTCCTGGAAGTTGGATGGAAAGGCTTCTTTGCCTTACCTGGTTCCTTTTACCTTTGTGAGTCCCTTGTGGAAGGACAGAGGAGAAAATCGTGTCTGGTGGGAGGATATTCATGTGTGGCAGCTCAGCTTGATGCAAGTCTGATGCTCCTCTCAAGTTCAGACAGGTTTATTTCCTCCACCTTCAGCCCATCCTGTCTGTTACCCAGTGCATGACCCAGGTTGTGAAAAATAAAAAATCCCTGGAACCCTGAAGTTGCTGTTTTGGAGAAAAGAGCAAACCAGGACTGTGGTGTGGTGGGATTCATAGGAAGGTGCCTTTTCTCAGGTCAAAGACCTCCTTCCTTCCCCTCTTCCCTCCTCCTTCCCTGCTTTCTGTCCTTGCTTCCCTTCCCCTCTCCCCCTTCCCTTCTCCCCCTCCTTTTCCCTCTTCCTTCTGTGGAAAACCATAATCCAGGGTTGCATTTTGATTTGACTTGAGAGGAAAATCCATTTCTCCAGGTTGGATTAATTTACCCCAAGCCTATTGACTGTGAGGAGGTGAAAATGATTTTCAAAGGAGCAGAGCTGACATTAAAAACCTTCCTGAAGCTGCTGCAGAGCAGCTGCTGTGCTCCATGTGCAGCTTGCCCGTGGAATGCTGGGGGTGGGAATGTTCTGGGGAGATGATTTGGTGACACCTCCTTTGGGCAGGAGGTTCATTCTCAGAGAGGGAGCTCAGGCTGGCTCTGAGCAGGTTCACAGCAAACACAGCTTTGCTTACCATGACACGAGGTCACGGAGCTGAAATGCCTGAAGGAATTCCTAAAAACGCCGAGTTCTCCCAGCTTTTGGTTTATTGAGGCATTTCTGAGAGGAGAGGATTTGAGTTTGTGTTTTGGAGCTTTGCCTTCCAGTGATGACTCATTTTTTTCCCCCCCCTTCTTGTTACTGTGATGCAGAAAGTTTTGGCAATGGCATCCTTTTGTCACTGGGCTTTTCCACATGCTGGAATGAGCAGGTTTTTCCAGGAAAGGTGACATCTCACCCTTCTCTTTCAGCTGAACCACTATATCTTGTTTTTCTTGGGGTTTTTCTCCCTCAGTCCCACAGTTTCCATTCTTTATCCAGTGAATTTTCTCTGTATCTCTCCAAGGCTGATTTCAGGAGATCCCACGGGATCTGTGTTGGTTTTCAGGACCATGTTCCTCACCTGGATTTGATGCAGTTTAGATGCCTTAACAAGGCACTGGTGGTTTCTGCCCCTTCTTCTGCTCCTGGAATGAGAAGGAAACTTGGGGAAAAAGTCAGAAAGTCTGAAATAAATGACAGTGAAATAAATTAATAGTGGAAAAACCTGGAGGAGAAAGATGAGGAAGAGCATTTCATTTAATCTGTTAGATTTCTTTTATCTTTTTGTTTTCTTGCTCCTCGTTAAGCACCATTGTAATTCCAGTGACTGAAGGAGTTTGTGAAGACACCAGAGCAGTTTTTTAAAGAGCACTGTCAAACAGTTCAATCTTTTATCTGTCCTGCTCTCAGAGTGTCAGTGATACTTGGAGATCAGCAGATATCCTTATCTGGGAATATTAAGAATACTTTAAAAACCCCACACCTTTCATCTCTCAAGGGGCTGTTTCCATCCTCAGACTCCCAGCCTCATATTCCCGAATTTCCCTTCAGTGGAACTGCAATATTTTCTCAAGCAGGGATTGACAAGAGCCCCCAGAGCCCCTTTTTCTCCACTCTAAACTGTGAAAGCTTTGTGCTGTTGGTAGTGCCCGTGGTCAGTAATGCTGAAAGCAGCTCTGGGCCCAGGGGATGTTGTCCCTCTGTTGCAGCACCTCATCCAGGCTGTTCTCTGTGGTGAAGGAACTCACCTTGGAGCTTTGTCCAGCAGTTCCATGTGGGATTTTGGTGCTGTGGCTCAGCCCAGCACATGTGGCCCTTAAAGCCTTGATGCCACAGCCCTGACTCTTATCTTTATTTAACACAAGCCCTGTGAGTTCCTTTTCTCCCCCAGCCTCAGGAGGGGGAGCTGCCATATCTGCTTTTCCTTGCTGAAATCCCTTGGATCTGTAGCTTTGCAGCAGGGAATATCAGTGCAGCATCTCTGGGGATGGTGGGCAGCACTGAGGGGCTGTGAGGTGCAGCTGGGTTTGTCCCCTACCCCTTGGAGGCATTTGGGCCCTTGGGTTTGGAGTAGGTTGTGCAAAGCCTGTCTGGAGTCAAGGAGCAGCTGGGGGAGTTGCTGGTGAAACTTAATCCAGAGGGTGGGAGGAGGATGGGGACACAGAGCCAGGAGGGAACTGGAGGTGTTTAACTCCAGAGCTGGGATATTGGGGTAGCAGGGAATTGCAGGAGAAATGCTGGTGAGAAATGTGATGCATTGAACTGAAAGTGTTTAACCCTTGCTGGGCTGCTGCCCTTGCAGATGGCAGTGCTGGGATCACTGAGTGAGGGCACTGAAATTCCTGCAGCCCCTGGGGATCCTTGTAGGGGAGCTCTGGGACATCAGAACCTGGAGAGATCAGAACCTTGGATCTCTGGGACAAGGACAGCAGCCAGGGCAGGGCTGGAGCTGGGCCAGGGCAGGCTCAGGCTGCAGAGCAGGGAAAGGTTCTTCCCCCAGAGGGTGCTGGCACTGCCCAGGCTCCCCAGGGAATGGGCACAGCCCTGACGCTGCCAGAGCTCCAGGGATGCCCGGGGGGATTGTTGGGGTGCAGGAGCTGATCAATGATCCCTGTGGATATTCCAGCTCAGGTTATTCCATGATTTTTTTGTCCATGTCCATGGTTAGTGCCCAGTGGAGCAGCTGGGCAGGTCCTGGAGAAGCCCCGGCAGAGGGACAGTCACAGTGGTTGTGACACTGGGGCTGGACACTTCTGTACCTGCTTTAAAGAGAACAACCACAAAACAAACAAAAATTGCTGTGCAGGGCTGCCATTGCATTGCTGCCCGTGCTCCTGTGCAGGGCTGCCATTGCATTGCTGTCTGTGCTCTTCTCCCTCCTGTGCAGGGCTGCCATTGCATTGCTGCCCGTGCTCCCTTCTTTGCTGTGCAGGGCTGCCATTGCATTGCTGCCCTCTTTGCTGTGCAGGGCTGCCGTTGCATTGCTGCCCGTGCTCCTGTGCAGGGCTGCCATTGCATTGCTGCCCTCTTTGCTGTGCAGGGCTGCCATTGCATTGCTGCCCGTGCTCCTGTGCAGGGCTGCCATTGCATTGCTGCCCGTGCTCCTGTGCAGGGCTGCCATTGCATTGCTGCCCGTGCTCCTGTGCAGGGCTGCCATTGCATTGCTGCCCGTGCTCCTGTGCAGGGCTGCCATTGCATTGCTGCCCGTGCTCCTGTGCAGGGCTGCCATTGCATTGCTGCCCGTGCTCCTGTGCAGGGCTGCCATTGCATTGCTGCCCGTGCTCCTGTGCAGGGCTGCCATTGCATTGCTGCCCGTGCTCCTGTGCAGGGCTGCCATTGCATTGCTGCCCGTGCTCCTGTGCAGGGCTGCCATTGCATTGCTGCCCGTGCTCCTGTGCAGGGCTGCCATTGCATTGCTGCCCGTGCTCC
The DNA here is from genome assembly GCA_013400435.1 of Pycnonotus jocosus. Taxonomy (NCBI): domain Eukaryota; kingdom Metazoa; phylum Chordata; class Aves; order Passeriformes; family Pycnonotidae; genus Pycnonotus; species Pycnonotus jocosus. The sequence goes on along the minus strand of VWYP01022045.1, from coordinate 14,130 downwards.
TGTGCAGGGCTGCCATTGCATTGCTGCCCGTGCTCCTGTGCAGGGCTGCCATTGCATTGCTGCCCGTGCTCCTGTGCAGGGCTGCCATTGCATTGCTGCCCTCTTTGCTGTGCAGGGCTGCCATTGCATTGCTGCCCGTGCTCCTGTGCAGGGCTGCCATTGCATTGCTGCCCGTGCTCCTGTGCAGGGCTGCCATTGCATTGCTGCCCGTGCTCCTGTGCAGGGCTGCCATTGCATTGCTGCCCGTGCTCCCATCCCTGCCCGATAACATCTCCGGCTCTGTAAAGCAGAGCAGCCCTGTAAACACCCGTAAATTCCCGCTCTGCCTTCCCTACCTGTTGCTGCAGATAAACCCAGTTCCCCACTGCACAGATGGCTGCTTTATCTTAATATTTGCCTTGTCTGATGGGGATCAGTTTTCTTAATTTGTGTAATTCATAATCCCATCTCAGAGGGATCTCTGTGCCCTGCTGCTGGAAGCAGTGCTTTTGTTGATGATGGGTGAGTCCTCCCCTGCTCCCTGCTCTGCTAAATTGAATATTGGCCTAACTCGTAAGTCCTTTGTAAGAGGGCTTAGCAGGATTATTTTCATCCTGGATAGGGTCAATTTTAATATAAACCAGGGAATGAATAAACGACTCTGGTTCTAAACTGCTGCTTGTTCTTTTTAAATTTCCAACCTGCACAACAGGATGAGAGTCATTTAAAATACCCTTTTTTTTCTCTTCCATTGCAACTGACAACTTTCCCTGAGGAAAAATTCATTGTCTTGGCAGCCTGTTGCATAATTCAGTGCAGATGATTGCTGCTTGCTAAAGCTGTGTGTTGGTTGGAGCAGCACTTGACAGAACAAAGACACCCCGTGCCCCTCATGCATCTGTTAATATTGGCTTTTGGGTTTCCTTGCTATCTGTAAATTGATCTGGAATCTCCGTGTGAGGTAAACATCTCTGTTCTGTTTGTTTCTGCTCATGGTACAGAGCTTCCAGTTGGAAACTTGGTGCTTCTGGTGAGGAGAGATTGAACTGGAGGGGACAGAGCTGGGGTTGTTTGTGCAGGATTACAGGGAGTGCAGGAGATAAGTGAGAAGGAAAATGTTTTGTGACCCTTGACTGTGATTCACTGCAAAGTTCAAAAGGTGTTGGGGTGCAGTTCTGCAGGATGGTGTTGATAAAGGTTTTGTTTTCCTTAGGAAGGGGATAGAGGAGAGCAGGGCAGGGCTGGATTGGCTTTAGATCCTGCTCCAGCAGGGAAATGCTCTTACAGACCCAGGGAATGGGACATGGAGCTGCTGCAGCTGGGAGAGAATCCCAGGGTGGTTTGGGTGGGATGGGATCTCAGGGTCCATCCAGTGCCACCCCAGGGACACCTCCCGGTGTCCCAGGCTGCTCCCAGCCCCAATGTCCAGGCTGGCCTTGGGCACTGCCAGGGATCCAGGGGCAGCCCCAGCTGCTCTGGCAATTCCAGCCCAGCCCCTGCCCACCCTGCCAGGCAGGAATTTCTTCCCAAGTAGAAATAAAGGATGGGAGGGGTATGGCCTTGCAGGACACAGGCAGCAAAAAATGAGCAGAACAGAGTAATTTCCAACCTTAGCAATTCTATGATTTTCTTTTCAAGGATACAGGAGAGGGATTTTTATGAGGCACTCGAGGAACAGGAGCCAGGGAATGGCTTCCAGTGCCAGAGGGCAGGGCTGGATGGGAGATTGGGCAGGAATTGTTCCCTGGCAGGGTGGGCAGGGGCTGGGCTGGAATTGCCAGAGCAGCTGGGGCTGCCCCTGGATCCCTGGCAGTGCCCAGGCTGGACATTGGGGCTGAGAGCAGCCTGGGACAGTGGGAGGGGTCCCTGCCATGGCTGGGGTGGCACTGGATGAGTTTTAAGATCTCTTCCAAACCATTCTGGGATTCTGTGATTGGAGCTGTGGCTGCAGAACATTTTGTGTCCTTCACTGTGAGGTGTTGGCAGGGAAAATGGGAAGTGTTTAATTGAAGCTAAAATTCAGTTTAATCAGTTTGTGCTGCTTTCTGTTCAAAATTCCTTGCGATGCAATGAGGACAGTTGTTATTTCTGCACTGTGGCAACAGCAGGGAAAAAAAAAAGCTGCATTTGAAGAAATATGGGAATGACAGAAGCTTAAAAAAAATTTGCAAGACACCTGATGTGTGTTGATGTTTATAAACACTGGAGAGCAGTGGCCTGGCTTTCACCTCCTTCCAGTGCAGATGGAGGAACAGGTTCATCTGTGTTTGGGAATTATTGCTGCTCATAGCAGCCTCCTGCCCTTCCATTTGGAGTTATTTTGGGATTGCATAAAGGGGAGCACGGGGTAAGGTCCCTGCTTCAATCCTGGAGCAGCCTACGCTGTGTTGAGGGTGTGAGGAGAAATCCTGAAATCAGCCTGAAAAGGGATCGGTTTTGTAAACAAACAGGTCTTTGTTGGGCTGAGGAGGAAATGGAGAGCACAACTTTGTGATTGTGGTTTACACCAGCACAGGAGAGCTGTGAAATCGGTTACTGCTGCTTCCTCTGCATCCAGCAGCTGATTTACTCCTCAAATTCAGCCTTGAATTTGCACATCTGCTGCTGGGGTTATCAGCAAGAGTTGATATCAGTCGGGAGATTTAATTTGATATCAGTCAGGGCATTGAATTTGATGTCAAACCAAGGTATTGAAGTGGTTATCAGGATATTTAATTTGATATCAGTCAGGGCATTGAATTTGATATCAAATCAAGGTATTGAAGTGGTTATCAGGATATTTGATATCAATCAGGGCATTGAATTTGATATAAAATCAAGGTATTGAAGTGGTTATCAGAATATTTAATTTGATATCAGTCAGGTTGTTGAAGCAGTTGCCAATCAGGATTTATCACCACTCCTGATACAGAGGAGAGATCCCCATATCTGATGATTCTTGTTTGTTCCCTGGTAATTTCAGGCAGATTCAGGTTCTTTTCATCTTCAGTTCCTTGAGTTTTATCCCAGCTTGGGGCAAGGCTCATTTTGTGGTTAATTTGCTGTGAATGTCCCTGTTTCCCCTGGGAATTCCATCCATCCCATCCAGAGGATTTTCTGGGATATTGTCCCCTTGTCACCTCAGGGCCCAGAATTCCTGTGTGGAAGTGGCTCCTGGTGAAGCTGTTCCCAAAACTCCCTGAAGAATGGGAATTGTTCTCTCTGCCCTCCAGAGCTGGGACCCCTGGGCTGTCCCCTTCCCGGGGTGGCTCTGTCCCCTTCCCGGGGTGGCTCTGTCCCCTTCCCGGGGTGGCTCTGTCCCATTCCCAGGGTGGCTTTGTCCCTGTCCCTTTTCCCCGTCCCTTTTCCCATTCCCTCAGTCCCCACCCTGGCAGGTGCTGCCCCCATTCCCATCAATGTTCCCAAACAACCCCTGGAGCAGCAGAGTCCTCAGCAGGAGGGAGCAGTGGCAATTCCTGACCTTTTCCAGCCCTGTTTTCCTGTCCCTCCAGCAGCAGCTCCCATGGGATTTGTGCTGGGAACTCCCAGGTGAACCCAGGAAAACGTTTGGATCCCAATATTTCCCCCCTCCTTTATTTTTCCTGTGAGTGCAGAGAGGCTGGAGAGTGTCAGAGTGTGAGTGTGAGATGTGTGGGGGCTCCTGGAGCTGGGAGGAGAATCAGGAATGGGGAGATGGAATTGTTCCCTCAGCTTTCCCCTCGGAGACTGAAATATTTGCATTGTATCAGTTGTCTTTAATGATTGATTCCTGATCAAAGGGAGACGCTTATGGTTTATGTTTGCATTTTATACTTATTTTAATCATGCTTTGCTTTGTTTTGTTCTTTTTTTTCTTTTTTTTTTCTTTCTTTTTTTTTT
>VWYP01022045.1:0-10275 GCA_013400435.1 Pycnonotus jocosus | reverse complement strand
TTTTTTTTTTTTTTTTTTTTTTTTTTTTTTTTTTTTTAATTGCAGCAGCTGTTGCCGGGTAAAAAGTTTTGGGAATCTGATGATTCCAGCAAAGATGGACCAAAAGGGATATTTCTGGGAGATCAGTGGAGAGACAGTGCTTGGGGAACATCAGGTAGCTCAATTATTTCCTTAATTTAGTTGGGGTTGAATGCAGAAATGTGCAATTTATTTACTCAAAGTCACTGGTCAGGCTGGATGACACAGCTTTAAAAAGATTTAAAACCTCATCTGGTTTATATAATAAAAAACAAATAGAAAAAACCTCACATTGCTTTGTGATAAAATTAAGATATCCATGGATGTTAAAACATTGTCTAATGTGAATATGTGTAAATTCATGTTGATCTGCTTAAACATCTTAAATTGCCCTTAAAAAATCAATTTCTGATGTGTTTTCTGCCTTGAGATGGATCAGCTAAAAGAAGATATTAGAGAACAAGATGAATTTAAAAAACAAACAAACAAACAAAACCTTCATTTTTTAAATACTCAACCAAGCAACCAAAACCTATAATTCAGTTAAACAAAAATAAAATGATGTTTTGAATTAGTGTTGAGTTACATCTGGCAAGGATTTTATTCTTACATCACAGACTCTCCTTGATTTGGGGCTTTGGGGGAAAATATTCAGGTTGGTTTTAGGATAGAATAAACCCTGCAAGTGCTGGGTTTGAAATGCTGACCTTTGATTTGTTCTGTCCATGGTTTTGGTAATGAATCTACTCCTGAAACACTGCTGGGTGTCTGTGCAGCTCCCAAAACCTCCAGCTCCCGGGAACTGGGATTTCCAGCTCCCGGGAACTGGGATTTCCAGCTCCCGGGAACTGGGATTTCCAGCTCTTGGGAACTGGGATTTCCAGCTCCTGAGAAATGGGATTTCCAGCTCTCGGGAAATGGGATTCCCAGCTCTTGGGAAATGGGAAATGGGATTTCCAGCTCCTGGGAAATGGGATTTCCAGCTCCCAGGAGATGGGATTTCCAGCTCTTGGGAAATGGGAAATGGGATTTCCAGCTCCCGGGAAATGGGATTTCCAGCTCCTGGGAAATGGGATTTCCAGCTCTTGGGAAATTGGAAATGGGATTTCCAGCTCCCGGGCAATGGGATTCCCAGCTCTTGGGAAATGGGATTTACCTCACTCTCGTGTGGGGGTTTTCCCTGATGAAAATATCAGTTTTTAAACAGAAATCTTTGGGATTGCGATAAGGTCTGATTTTATTATTTTCACTGTACTAATGCAAGAATTTAACTAAAACTAAAACCGAAAACTTCATTTTTTTAATTGCAGCCTTTAATTAGTCTTAAATTTCTGAAATGTTACAAGTTTAGATTTCAAACGTAGCTCTCACTTGCAGGTTTACATGTTGTAGTATTTAAAAAGTGAGAAAGCCAACCTGCATTCACTGCTGGACATCAGCAGAGTCACAAAGTTGGCACTTCTTTGTGCAAACGAGCCCCCAGGGAGCACATCTTGAATGATTTAATTTGCCTCCTTTGAATAGCTGGATCTGCTTGTGAGAATTTCCCATGTTTTTGTTGCAGATCACTCTGTTTCCCAGCCAATTATGGTGCAGAGAAGACCTGGGCAGGGCTTCCATGTGAACAGTGAAGTGAACTCAGTGCTGTCCCCACGGTCAGAGAGCGGAGGGCTGGGGGTCAGCATGGTGGAGTATGTGCTCAGCTCATCTCCTGGAGACTCCTGCCTAAGGAAAGGAGGATTTGTAAGTGCCTCATCCCCACATTCCTCTTCTTTTCTCCCTTTGCTGCTTGGTTTGTGTGGTTGGGAATCATTCCTGGGCAGAGGATTCTTTCCTTTGCTCTCAGTTCAGCTCTTCCCTCAAACAGGGCAGGTTTAGTCCTTGGCTTGGGGCTGTGGGAGATGGGAAGGTTCTGGCATTCCCTGGATCCTTGGAAAAGCCCCCCAGCAGGAACACCCCATCCAAACTAATCCTTGGGAAAGGTTCCAGAAACTTCTCCACTGAGCCCGTGGCTGCCTTGGTGCTGCCTCAGAACAAAAACTCCATGAGATGATGCCAGAAAATGGGATCCAGCTCCAGCCCCACTCTTTACCTGATGATAACTGTCATGGCATAATGCTTATCCTTGTCCTGTAGGTTTTCCTTATGCTGTTTTTTGGGATAAATCCCCCCAATAAATGCCTTGCTCTCACACCCCTTTCCCTGGCATTCCTGCTGGCTGCCTGGATGTGTTTCACACCTGGGGTTGCTCCCTGACCAGGTCATTTCCCATGGGGAAAAGGCAGCACCCCTGTGTTTATGGGGTAGGGAAGGAGCACAGCCTCCAATTTAAGGATGTGGGGAGAGCTGGTATCAAACCCAGCCCTGCAGAGGGGAAAATGGCTCCAGAAATTGTGGAAAACCATCCTGTGGATGCTCCCCTCAGCAATTCCCTCAGTGGGGAATGCTGAGAACCTGGGAGAGCCCTGAGGAGAGCAGGGAGCATTTTTGGGATGTGAAGGAGCCAGTTTATCCCAGCTGGGGATCAGGGAGGGGTTTGCTCCTCAGCACAGTCAGGGTGTCACTGCTGAACCCCTCTTCTTTGGGAGAATATTGCTCCAAAGCTGCATTTACAGGTGGCATTTCTAAAGAATATTAAGGAAGCACAATTTTATTTCTTTCAGAAGCGACACCAAAAAGTTTTTGCTTTCAGGACAAATTTTTTCTCTCTAAATATGGGGGGAAAATCCCTCCCTCCAATCAGAGAGAATGGGAAGAGGTGGATAGAGGCAGAAATGTGTGCAGAGCATTCTCCCTGCAGCCAAGTGGAAGGCAGAGTTTGGATGTCTGTCCCTGTGACAGCACCAAAGCTGCCTCTGATAAATATGTTTATATGCCCCTTGCTGGTTTTTATCATAAATTATGTTGTTTTTCCTCTCCCTTTTGTTGTTCCAAACACTGCCCCAGGCATCATCACCCTTTATTCTCCTCCCAAGTGAAATAAAATGCAGTCATGGTGCAGATGTAATGCCACTCATGAAATGCTCAACAGAACAGAAATCCCTTTTTTCCCCTCTTTTTTTTGTTTCCCCCTTTTCTTCCAAAGAAATGTGCTTCAGGGTTACAGGAGTCAGTAATTGAGGCAGTGATTTATTTGAGTGTTTTTAAATGATCTGTGCCTTGGAATTCACTGTTGATGCCTCCAAAACTGAGGTGATTTTCAACCACTTGTCCAGTCAAGAGCTGTGTCTGACACTGAGCCAGGCACTTCAGAGAGGCACAAATTCACTTTATGCCCCTGCAGTGTTTGCTGGTGTTGATTTTGCAGTGCTTAAGTCCCATCTAGAAAGAGAATTCCTCGAAATTATTTTGGGATGGGATTTTTAGGGCCTGTAAAAACAAACCTTGAGTTACTGAGTGGAAGAAACCTGAATAGATGAAATCCCTCTTGGAAGAGTTGAGAACCAATTCCCTTATTTCTTTGATTATTATTGAATATTTTACATTTTTACCTATTTTTTGTAGGAATTGATGTTTACAAGGGACTTCTTTTATTGTGACATGTGTCTTTGATTTGTTACCATCTCAGGGTAACAGGAAAATTGATCTGAAAACTCAGCTTATTCAAACAATGTCTGTCTTGCCCAGGGGCCAAGGGATGCAGAGAGTGATGAGAATGACAAAGGGGATAAGAAAAGCAAGGGCACGTTTGATGGAGATAAATTGGGAGATCTGAAGGAGGAGGGGGATGTGATGGATAAATCCAATGGTTTGCCTGTCCAGAACGGGATCGACGCCGATGTCAAAGACTTCAGGTGAGTGCATTGGTGGTTATTAATTAATCAGTTAATGATTAATCAGTGTTGGAGTCTAACCCCTTACATGTCAGGCCCTCCAGGCTCTCACTCCATCCCCTGCAGTGCCAAGGTGGAGAGAATCAGAAGGGGAAATCTGAAAACTCGTGGGCTGAGGTGGAAACATTTTAATGGGAAAAGGAAAAACTGAGCATGGAAGAGAAGCTAAGGCAGGAATTCATCCAGCATTTCCCAAGGGAAGGTGCTCAGGCATCCCATTCCCAGGAAAGCTGGGCTCCATTCCCAGGAAAGCTGGGCTCCACTGGGAGTCACTTTGCCATTCCCAGCAAAGCTGGGCTCCAGTGGGAGTCNCAGAAGGGGAAATCTGAAAACTCGTGGGCTGAGGTGGAAACATTTTAATGGGAAAAGGAAAAACTGAGCATGGAAGTGAAGCTAAGGCAGGAATTCATCCAGCATTTCCCAAGGGAAGGTGCTCAGGCATCCCATGCCCAGGAAAGCTGGGCTCCACTGGGAGTCACTGGTGCTGCTGTGATGCTGGGCTGGAGCAGTCCTGCTTTTATTTTTTTGTTTATTTTTTTAAATGCATCAATTTCTCAGCAGAATTCACTCGAGGAACTTTCAGACCACCTTTTTTTATATTTTTTCCCCCTCTTCTACAACACCTCCAAGCAGCTCTGGTGATGTGATGTTGGAACGAATCATTCCTGCTTTTATTTTGTATTTTTTAAAATAAACCAATTTTTCCATACAATTAACTTGGGCAGCCATTTCAGACCATCTCTTTATTTTTTCCCCCCTCTTCTACAACACCTCTGAGGAGTTCTGGTGGGTCTGGGGATGTAATGGAGCATTCCTGGCTTTAATTTTTTAATTTTTTAAAAATTTTAAATACACTGATTTCTCCATTTAATTAATTTGGAGAACTCTTTCAGACCATCTCTTTATTTTTTCNAGGCTGGAGATGTTGGGCTGGAGACGATGGGCTGGAGGTGCCGAGCTGGGCTGGAGATGCCGGGCTGGAGATGTTGGGCTGGAGATGTTGGGCTGGAGATGTTGGGCTGGAGATGTTGGGCTGGAGATGTTGGGCTGGAGATGTTGGGCTGGAGATGTTGGGCTGGAAATGCTGGGCTGGAGGTGCCGAGCTGGGCTGGAGATGCTGGGATGGAGATGCCGGGCTGGAGGTGCCGGGCTGGGCTGGAGATGCCGGGCTAGGATGGAGATGCTGGGCTGGAGGTGCCAGGCTGGAGATGCCAGGCTGGAGCATTCCTCACCTTTTTCCTGCCGTGTTTTTCCCTCCCCGCACAGCCGCACGCCCGGGAACTGCCAGAACTCGGCCAGCGAGGTGGATCTGCTGGGCCCCAACCAGAACGGCTCCGAGGGCCTGGCCCAGCTGGCCAGCACCAACGGGGCCAAGCCTGTGGAGGATTTCTCCAACATGGAATCTCAGAGCGTGCCCCTGGATCCCATGGAGCACGTGGGCATGGAGCCGCTGCAGTTCGATTATTCCGGCACTCAGGTCCCCGTGGACTCGGCTGCTGCCACCGTGGGGCTCTTTGACTACAATTCCCAGCAGCAGGTGAGGAGCTGCTCCCTGAGCCAGCCCCGTGGCTCCAAAGGGGTTAATGTGGGGTGGGGTGAGCTCGGGGTCCTGTCCTGGGAGCAGGGATGGAGGAATATTGGAGGTGTTCTCGTGTGTGTGTCCTTCCTGGGGATCAGAGCAGATCTGCTTCGTGTGGCAGCTGGAATAAAGAGAATTCCCACAGCAATTCCCACAGCACTGCCCTCTCTGCTCATCCTGGCTATCTCAAAGAGCTGGCATGGACAAAGAGCTTTAAAGTAGTAAAAAGTGCTAAAAAACCTCCAAACACCCACCCTGGAACCTGAGAAGTGACTGAGAGCCAACAGCAGCTCAGCCCAGGTGTGAGCCCTGCACTGGGCTTTGCTGAGCCCCACCTTGGGCTTTGCTGAGCCCCACCTTGGGTTTTGGTAAGCCCCAAATTGGGCCCTCCTGGTGCCCACATTGGGCTGGCCTGAGCCCCACACTCAGCCTTGCTGAGCCCCACACTGGGCTTTGCTGCCCCAGCCAGAGCAGCCTGAAGCAATCACAAGTTCAAACCTTCTTCCACCCGAGGCTGGTTTAAAGCCCAGGGCAGAGTCCACTCCTGCAGCCTTTATCTGAGCCTGGCTTTGCTTTGTTTGACCTTTCTCCCACACAAGCCCAGACTCCCTCATCCAGAGCCTCCCTTGGCTCCTGCTGAATGCTGGGCCCGGCTCCAGCCATCGACTCCTGCTCTGCTCCTGTTCCTGCTCCTTTGGGTAATGATTGTAAACTTTATTGCTCTCCCTTTGCAAGGCTGATACCCCTCAAAGAAGAAGGGAATCCTTTGTTGGAGCTGATTGCAGGGATATATAACTCTCCCTGGCTTCCCTAAAATATCTGATTTTTTTAGCAGAAGAGCCTCTGGCGCTCTGGAGTGAGGGAAAGCATTGCCAAGTTTGTGCTGAGTTATCACAGTCTTAAAAGCAATGTAAATATCTGTGTTGGAGCTCAATTGGCTGCCCTGTTCTACAGCATCTTTGGGAGGTTAATGATGGAAAATTTAATGATTAAATTAAATAGCTGCTGTGGAGTTCAAAAAGGAAAAAAAAAACCCAGATAGTTCCAAGTCTTTGTCTTGCTGTGGTGTAAGGCCTGGGATGCCAGAATTACTTTTAAACCAGGAAAGTTGTGTGTTTTTTAAAACATTAGGGCTCCACAGGTGAGCTGCTTCTGGAGAAGCATTAGAGATGGGACTGGAGCAGCAGGAGTGGGAAGGTTGGAATTTGCATTTTGTCAGGGTTTTCTGTTTAAGTGAAGACTCATTTACAACTCTGAGGAGTTTTTATTTGTTTCTTTCAGCCTTTAAAAATTAAGGTTTCAAATTTGGCACATCTGGCACCTCACTAGTGGAAATGAACCCTCCCAAAGGAAGGCAGAGCAGGGAAGGGTCCCCGTTTCAGGAGTGATGGGGATTTCTGGCTGGGTTTGGATTTTTTATTTCATACCAAGTGGATGGGCACTGTCCACGTGGAGCTGATGTCACTTCTGTGTCATCTGAGAATCACAGAATTGCTGAGGTTGGAAAAGATCTCTGAGACCATCGAGTCCAAGCTCTGTTCTTTTCAATTTTCACCCTTGTTGCAGCTTCCACCTGCAGTGAGAGCAAACAGGAGCCTTTGGTCAGCCTGAGGTGCTGCAGTACAGATCAGGAACCATTCCCCAGGCAGATGTGCCCTCTCAGGGCAGGTTTGTGTCAGTCCAGGGGTCTTGGCTCACACTGTGCCCATTTCCTTAATTCCTGATCCCCAAGGCCAGGGGTTCTTGCTGCCCCCTCAGCCTGGATGAAGGAATATCTGACATTTGCCATTCTGCTGTCAGCAGCAAATCTGTCCTGAACGAGGGATCTCATCCCTAAAAGTGCCTTTGGGGCTGTGGGGCAGCATCCCATCCTGGAAGGGATTGCAGCAAGCACAGCTAAAGGCAGGGTGAGGAAGGGGAAGGTTTTACCCACCTGTGATCTGATTAGAGATGTCAGAATAAATCTGATCTTCCAGCATTCCCATAACTGTGGGTTCTGCTTCCTTGGAATTCCCTCAATGTGTTCCCCCACGTGCTGGAGATCATTTCCATCCTTCATTTGTCTGCACATGGAACAGCCTCACTGAAATTCTGGATGATCTCCCTGAACTCCTCCAGAGCTGTGTCAGGCCTTTGTAACTTTTCACTCCAAATTCATTTCCCAACAACCTGAAGTGCTCCAGGTGCACTTTTCTGATACCTTTATAAATTCAGGTTAATGTTGCTGTTGCAGAGGTTGCTGAGGTTGGAAAAGCTCCCTCAGTCCCAGCTTTTCTCCCTGATCTGTGGGTTTGGAATGTGCTGTCAGCAGATGGAGACAGTGCAGCGAGGCTTTAACAGCTCTTCCTAAATTCGAGGAGTTTGATGATTCCCAGAGCTCCTGTGGCTTCTCTGGCTGAGCAAAGCCTGCAGTTGGGATGGTTTTTCTTGGCTCTGCTTCCTTGGACAGGCTGCAGGATGAAATCTGCAGCTGCAGGGTTGGAGCTGAGTTTCTTCTGAGGGAGCTGAGCAAGGCTGTGAATTAAAGAAAGGAGAGAGGGAGAGGTGACAGAATCCTGGAATGGTTTGGGTGGGAAAAGACTTTAAAACTCATCCAATCCCAACCCATTCCACTGTCCCAGGCTGCTCCAACCTGGCTTTGGGCACTGCCAGGGATCCAGGGGCAGCCCCAGCTGCTCTGGCAATTCCAGCCCAGCCCCTGCCCACCCTGCCAGGGAACAATTCCTGCCCAAATCCCACCTCAATCCCTCCTGTCTTAGTTTAAGGCCATTCCCCCTTGTCCTGTGATGTAAAAATTCCTCTCCAGCTTTCTTGCAGACCTTTTATGTCAAATTTTGCAGAGATCAGCTGAGCCCCAGAGCAGGCAGACCACAAAAAGAGCCAAGAGCAGCAGGTGAAATATTGATGGTGAAATTCTGAGGCTCTGAGTAGGTGTGGATTCCTTTTTCCCAGTTTTTCTGGTTCCCAGATGAATCACTGGGCTGCATTTGGGAGGTGTGGAAGTTCTCACACTGTCAGGCAAGCACAAGAAGTGTTTTTAGGGAGGTAAATGCTTTTTGTGCCCTCAAGACAAGGAAATGATAACCCAGCCATTTCCTCTCTGCTCCACTGTGACAGAATCCACAGCAACAGGCTGGAAAAGCAGATCCCAGGGATGCAAAAGCATGTGAAAACTCAAGGCTTTGCTGACATTTTGCAGCTGAAGAAAGCTAAAAAGCTAAAATTGCTGAACTAATAAGAAAGCAGACCCCAAACCCGAGGATATTCCAGAGGAATCCACAATTTAGGAAGCAGTTTAGGGGATTTATATGATTTTTTTCCCCATATTTGCTATCAGTGAGATGTTGCAGGTCACTCCCACAGAGCCACAATCCCTCATTCCATGTTCTGCAGCTCCTGTTTTCCATGATCTCCTTGGGTTTTCACACTCAGGGCTGTCAGGGGAGCTTTGCCCCAGCTCCTGGTGACAGATACCACCTGCCACCAGGCTTTGTGTGACCACAAATGGCACCTTCAAGCAATAAATGGGCCAAGAAAAGCCAGTGTGTTGTGCACCCACCCTACTCAGGGTGTTTTATGGCCCAGGGAGGCAATAAAGGAGATTTAGATCTGATCTTTTCCTCCACAAGGAACCTCCTGATCCCCCCTGGGTGTTTGTAGGAGCCCCAAGGTGCTGAGGGATGAGCAAACAAAGCTGTTGGGAGGGGTTTGGCACACAGCAGGTTAATTCTGCCTCCCCTCACTGCTGCATTTCCACCCCATAAACCCCGTGCTGATCCCTCAGATGTGTTCTCTCTGCACCTGAACTTGTAAAAAGGCAAAAATAAAGGTGGATTTTCTCACCCAGCTTTGCTCTCCCTGCTCTCAGGAGAGCCAATTCCAATCTTTGCCTTTAAAAAAAATAAACAATCGAGTTTTCTTGATGTTTCTGGGCTTCTTCTTGATGGTTGTGGGTTTCTGCCAAAAATTTGGGCAGAATTATTGCTGCTTCTGCCAGCAGTTCACTTGTGTGAAAGGAGGGCAGGGTAATAGGTGTGAAAATCGTGGGCATTTGGGCATCCAAGTCTTTTCTGAGGGAGTGGAGGGGGAAAATGGGTGCTCCCAGTGATTTGTGAAGTCATTCCCACCTTGGAAATGATCCCTGGAAGGGAGAGGGGATGGACACGCTGGATAATTTCACAGGAGATACTCAGCTGGTGTGTCCTTAAATGTTTTAATTAGAGCTGAAAATGGGTGGATTCAGGGATTTCCTTTAGGAGGAGAGAAAAGAAGCTGGGGAAGAAACTTAGAGTAAAGCCCTGAAGAAAGGAAAGAAAAACCCCCAAACTCTCAGCAAAAATTCTTTAGGGGAATCCTGTGTGAGCAGGAGCAGGGATCAATCCTTTGGGATTGAGAGGCAAAACCTGGGCTGGGGGTGGCTGTGCTGCAGAAATTTGGGGTTTTTCAGGTGGATTAACACAGGCAGTAAATGGCAAAGGAGTTAAATCCTTTTGAGATGTAGAGTGGAGGATGTGTAGGGCTGAAAGGAAATGGGGTGTGGAGGGATTGCTGGAAAAGGAAGGAGCTGCTGCTGTTTGTGCCTGAGTTCAGGGGAGAATTGGGGAGTTTGTGCCTGAGTTAGGGAATGTTGGGGTGTTTGTGCCTGAGTTCAGGGGAGCATTGGGGTGTTTGTGCCTGAGTTAAGGAATGTTGGGGTGTTTGTGCCTGAGTTCAGGGGAGAATTGGGGAGTTTGTGCCTGAGTTAAGGGGTGTTGGTCTGTGTGTGCCTGATTTAAGGGGTGTTTGTGTGTTTGTGCCCAGTTTAAGGACACTGTTGGGATTTTGTGCCTGATTTAAGGACACTGT
>VWYP01022044.1:190024-210549 GCA_013400435.1 Pycnonotus jocosus | reverse complement strand
CTCCTTTTGGCAAGTTAGAATGAAGTGATAATAGGCACATAACTCCATGTGCCATTGACTGTAGAAACTGGCAAGCTTTGAGCAGATTAGCACAAAGGAATCTTTTTACACAGATGATCCCTAAAGTGCTTTCCAGCCCTTAACGTTCTGTGGGTATATTTGATATGGATTAACCAAGCAGCAAGCTTTTCAAGAGCCTACTTCATTCACCTACCATGTACATCTGCTAGGTGGACTGACTGCAGGTAGGGATCGTTTACACCCAAGGCTATGTGGCCTGGGGAAATCTGCTGTGTGGGTTAATTCTTGAGTTTGCCACCCAAGAAAGCAGACTCAGGCTTTTGGACAGCAAATCCTTGCCAAGATGACACATGGTAGGTCAAATTACACCACAAGCCTGTCTTTGTTTTTTCAAGGTTCTTGGAAGCTAGTGATATATAAGAAATTTCCAATCTTCAATCTTTGCAGGACTTGTTCTCAAAGGAAAATTCAAGCAGATTCTTGTCAGTCCCCTGGAAGGATGAATTCCTTCTCATGAAAAGGATGGATTTCTTCTCATTTTTGCTGGCTAAAAAATGTTCTGGTGGCAGTAGATGCAGTTCTTCTGTTTCCGTGCATCAGTACCCCATAAAGAAGAAAGTCTGTTCTTGCCAGCTCAGAGAACTTTCATCAAACTGAAGGATTATGCAAGTGGTAAATATTTTCTCCAGATCCCTCCTTTTTCCAAGAATGATCTCTATGCATTCTCTGAAAACTCTTTGCAGAGAATCAGCACACAAGCAAACTACTGCAGATAATAATGGGGAACTGTAGGCCTGATATTTTTGAGCCAGAGAATTGCCAGTTCTTCCCAAGGGAAACTTTTCAACAGTTTTCCCTTTCCCAAACAACTTTGTGCAAATAACTGTCTTTTCTCAAAGTAGTGTAATGGTTTTAAGATTCCTGCCTATCATGCAGGAGACCCGGGTTCGATTCTCCAGAGAGAAAACCAGTAGAATGCCGGTTTCCACAGGGAACTGTCTCCAGAACAACAGAGGAAGAACACACATGAGGCTCTGTCTAGAGACATTTTTAGTGACTCTAAAAGAACGACACAGGTCCTTGATTTTGGATCATAGTGCCTTGACAGTTTTCATCTCTCATTGTATAGTTTCAAAGGAGAACACATTTTGCTAACGGAAGAGATTTAGTTTCTAAATTACAATAGCTCTTAAAATGCATGTGTTAATTCCTATTTTTAATAACAAAATGTACATTACAAGACCAAATAATTATACACTGTCTCTTTCTCTGATCTATGGCCATAAACTTAATTAAGTCCACAAAGAGGAAAGTAAAGGGTATACTAACAAATCAACAAAGCTTCTTGAAAATGTTTTTCTTTCCTTCTTTAACATAACAAATCTTTTAAGCTAGAATAATTTGAGTTCTTTTATTTGAGTAGCTATTTGATTTTAAAAGTTGTTATAATTAGTATGAAGATTTAAAAACTATTGACCTCCAGTTATCGTTGAAATTTGCTGCTAAAGATGAATTTTTAAAATGCTGTCAGAGAGCCTGGAGAATTTAAAATGTAGAGTCTGATTTACAAGAACTGAGAACCAAGATCTCATTTCCATAAGACAAGATATGCACTGTTGTATCTGTTTTGCAAATGATGTTTGTTAAGAGATGTTGAGATTCCAAAGTGACCCAGTTCTGTTATCACTTGCTTTGAAAATAGCCTCTCTAAACTCTTATATCTGAATACATTTGACACTGTTTCCCCTTTATTTTTTCATTCTTTTTCTTGTAAAACTCTAAGAAGGTATACTTTTAAAGAGCTCAAGGTGACTCACACAGTTCCTCTTTTTGCATTGTTTTCCCACTACCAAAAACTAGCTTTACACCTGGCTGCTATTATCTCAAAATAGTCAAAGAATGTGGTAAATACTATCCATATGTAATTTATTAAAAGCTGAGTCAAAGAACAGGTGTTGCTATTGAAAAGATTAATTTTGCAGCTCTTCTTACGAACTCCTGGGCCTTCTCAACATTAAATCACACAAAAAATATCCACATGGATTTATTACTTTGTAATCTTGCTAGTTGCTCTACCTACAAGCAGTGGCATCAGTAAGTGTGCCAACCCCCCCTTGCTGACTCCAATTTCAACCAGGAATTGGCAGCTTCTCTTTGTCAGCAGTGGCAGTTCTGCACTTGACAATGTTTCTAGCACAAAATCTCAGACAGGGATGTTACTACCATCAGTTACTTTCAATAAAATTTTTCATTATTTAGATTTCAGTTATGGGAAGTATTACTTTGATACAACATTTTTGTTCCATCCCTTTAGTTATAGTAGTAGAAACAGTGCTCTATTATAGAGGGTGCACCAGCTAACTACACTGCAGTCAACATGGGTTCACAAAGGGAAAATCCTGTTTAATTTGATAGCTTTCTATGGTAAGGTCACCCACCCAGTGGATGAAGAAAAGGTGATGGATGTGGTTTTTCTGTATTTTAGTAATGCTTTTGATACTGCCCCTCACAGCATCCTCCAGGACAACCTGTCCAGCTGTGGGAGGAGTGGTTGCAGGCTGTGCTGGGTGAGGAACTGGCTGAAAGGCAGAGCTCAAAGGGGG
The DNA here is from genome assembly GCA_013400435.1 of Pycnonotus jocosus. Taxonomy (NCBI): domain Eukaryota; kingdom Metazoa; phylum Chordata; class Aves; order Passeriformes; family Pycnonotidae; genus Pycnonotus; species Pycnonotus jocosus. Next base: position 207,925 of record VWYP01022044.1, on the reverse strand, counting down.
CAGTTGGTCACCTGTGGTGTTCCCCAGGGATCAGTTCTAGGGCCAGTTCTGTTCAATACATTCACCAATGACCTGCAGGCAGGAGCTGAATCCATCATTAGCACATTTGCTGATGATCCCAAATGGGGAGGTGCTGCTGGCTCTTTGGAGGGACAAGAGGCTTTGGAAAGGGATCTACACAGACTGGAGCACTGGAGAGTGATTAATGGCATAAAGTTTAACAAGTCAAAATACCAGATTCTGCAGCTGGGATGAACTAACCAGGCACAAGGATAAACTGGGAGAAGAGTGGCTGGAGAGCCTCTCTGCAGAAAGGGATCTGGGGGTGCTGGTTGGCAGCAGGCACAGCCAGAATCAGTCCTGGGAGCCAACAGGACAAAACCAATCCTAGGGTACATCAAATACAGAATCACCAGCTGCTCAAGAAAGGTGATTATCCCACTGTGCTCAGCACTGGTGCAGCCTCACCCGGAGCACTGTGTGCAGTTCTGAGCACCACAATTTAAGGATGCGAAGGTTCTTGAATGTGTTCAGATAAGGACAACAAACCTGGCGAAAGAGGTGGAAGGAATGACCTATGAGGAGCAGCTAAGGACTTTGGGCTTGTCTACCTTGGAGAAAATGAAGCTGAGGATTGACAGCTTCCAGAGGAGGGCATGTGGAGAGAGAAGCACTGATCCCTTCTCTCTGGTACTCAGTGACAGAACACATGACAGTGGCTCAAAGCTGTGCCAGGGGAGACTCAGACTAGACATCAGGAAGCATTCCTTTACTGAGAGGGTGAAAGACTGAACAGGCTTCTGAGGGAGATGGTCAATACCTCAAGTCTGTCACTGTTCAAGAGACACTAATTTGGACATTAACCTCAACAACATGCTTTTAATTTTTAACTTACCACTTTGTCTTTTGGGCAGCGGTAATGATCTACCAAGATTCTTGGAATATCACAGCACAGGATTTTGGGTGCTCACAAGTCCTCACACGCATGCAATTCAAGTACAGCAGCTATAAAAAACCAGGCTGTGTATCTGATATGTCCTGGAGTATCAGTCTCCCTGGTCACATAATTAGCATCAGTCTGTGTGGGCACAGCCAGTCCTACCAATGTTTGTGGGACTGTGAATTCATTTCAGAAAATACTGACAAAAAGTTGCATGCACATAAAAGGCAGGTCCCAGAGTCTCTCTTGAGCCACCTAAGGTGAGCTTCAGCTCAAAGATAACTGAAATGCTCTGGTGCAAGTCAGACTGGACTTACTGGCCTTGGACTAAAACCAGCTGGATGCACAGAATCTCATTGTAACATTTTGCTAGTGTTCAAAAAGACCTGGCACATGCTCCTCAGAATCTCATTGTGCAAATTTAAATTTCAGTCAGATTCCGGGCTATGTATGAATTTGTGAAACTGATGTATGAGTAAAAAACAATTTTTAAAGAGGCATAATCTAAAAAAAAATAAAATCTGTTTATCTGGCATGATTCTCATAAATCCTTAATCCCTTACTGTTCCCTTCTGTAAAGAAAATGGGGTTTTATATGTTAACTCTTGATGTTTTAAGCAGTATTGAATTTTCTAAACATGCTGATTAAATAATTTATTCTTTTCAAGTACATCAACTAAAATATGTTAGGAAGCAGTTTGCATATTGACTCTTGCAGATCAAAAACCACCATGAATTAAAAGAGAAAATGTGAAACAGTAAGATCATTTACAGGTACCTTGTAGGCAAGTAGAATTTGTTACAATTTGAAAATATTGCAATTTTTAGCCTGTTACTTGTTCTGCCATTTAGGCTCTGATCCTGCTGACCTTCACTCCCATCATTAGACAAATACTTCAAAGGGTGTAGGATATTAAGGACTAGTTCTGTGATTAAGAACTTTTTAATTAATTCAGATGAATTAAAAATAATGTAAGGAAAATAGAGATAATGGAGTGATAGACCTAAGGAGAGAGGCTCTGCTTTTCAGACCTGGAGTTTTTTAGTTTGCCTTTTTTTTTTTTTTTTTTCCTGGTGAATACAGATTTATTAAACAAATTATCTATTTCAAGTTCATGTTATTTTCTGGAACAGCTACTTTAACACATCAGGATAAATTGTTCCATTTAGCTTAAGTAAATAGTGTTCTGTGATCATTTTGTCATTGTTCAGTGACTACTGGAAAGCTTCTGCAAATCAATCCTACAAGGTTCAGCCCTCAGACAAATAAGTAATTGGTACTTGTGAGAGAAGCTCCTGTGAGCAGGCATGGCACTTCCACAGTACTTGAAGACATGGAAAATAGAAGTAAAGTTGAAGGATTTTGACAGATTATCTGGTCCTTACACATATACTTACATTTGTCTTGATCAGCTTCCACTCCTTCACTTTCTGTGTCACTCGGCAATATCCAAGGTTGATGAGCAAGTTGAAGCTGTTGTAAGAATTCATCCTGCCACAAACAGATCTATTTTAGATAAAATGACAGACAATTGTTCTGTATAAATGAAGACTGCAGCAAGCACTAGCCTCAATTAACTAGAGAGGAGAAAGTCTTTTAAAACAAAAAACCAACTTGCTGTGAAGTAAAACTAGAATGTAGAGGATGAGTAGGCTCCTTAGAAATTGTTTTTAATCTATACAGTAGAACAAAAAAAACCCCCTCAAAACAAACAAACAAACAAATAATGTTTGACCAAAGTCAAACAAACAAAACAAAACAAAAACATAACTAAAACAAAAGCAAACAAACAAAAACCAATCAAACAAAAACAAAAAATCAAATCCAAACCCACCAAAATGGGTCTATTTAGCTATGTCTCTACTATAAATACAGACATGTAAGACACATATATACTCATCTTGGAAATGCAGTGACAGGACAAAATTGCAGATATTACATCGGACCCTGCAGTTTTTGGACTGCATAGACATTTCAAATGCAATTTGTGCAAGTGAGGCTTTGATTCATCAAAATTTTCACTGTTTCTAGTCTAATAAGAACAAGAATCTGAAACCTGATTTAGAACCTATGGTTTTGTTGCATAAGCAGAAGGCTTAGGAAGGAAAAATGTTAAGGAAACTTTTGTCTCCAAGATACCATTAAAACATCAAAATACAAATGTTTTACATGGTTAAAAATTCATATGCAGCTGAATATATGCTTTTGAAAATGTTTTAAAATTGCCTACTTTTTATATAATATATATGTGTGTGTATAAAAATATTTTTCCATGCAGACACACACATATGTACATGAACATCTATATACACAGACACATAAAATACTCTGACACATTCCTTTGCAATATTCACAGGGAGAGATGAGACTGAAATGCACAGTTTTATTTTCAAAAGCAGTTCAAACATGCAAGTTTAGTCTCTAAAAGAAAATTTTAACATTGGCCAGATATCATAAAATTACTGGCCAGATTTTTATAAGTTTTGGGGGAAAAAAGGGTGGGTAATAACCTGTTTTGTGTTACATAAGCTGAAACAAGAATCTACATATTTAAAGTTAAATTGTATTACAACATAAATTTTATTCTTAGGCTATCTGATTTAAATACAGAATCCAGGCTTGTTTAAATCAGTTTTGGGAGACTGAAGGCTGCTCAGTCAAGACCTAACCTGCTGTGAGTAAATTATTAATTCTGTCAGTAAAGTGCTATAAAACCTCCACAAAGCCTGCTGCCATGGCCTAGCAGTAAACTCAGGCAGGAGCTCCAGGCCACACTCATGTATTGCCATTTCCAAAGTGCTGTGCTTGAGAAGGTTGCTGATTACAACACTGAACATGCTTTGGTTCATGGAACAGGATTCTTGCAGTAGGCATGAGTGACTCTCACACTGATCCATACATTTTTTAATTTTCCAAAAACACAGAGCAGAGACCTGAGCCAGGCAGTGGAACAGAATGAGAGTATCTGACCAAAAAGAGAGGCCCCATCACAAGTTATGCTCTATACTACAGTAAATAGGAGTAAAAAATTTGTTAATCAAGACTATATCCAAATAAGATGAAGTTTCCTGCTCTTAACAATGACAGACTAAGAATTGTTGAATATCACTTTAAACTATCTGAATAAACAAAATGATTGTAAAACTTAACATGTTCAGAAAATAATATGGCAAGCAAGGGAGTCAGCAGTATTTTCATTTCAATTGCTATTGACAAGTATCAGAATTTTGTCACTTTAATGGAATCCATCCTAGAGAGATAAGCAGGGTTCAACATTTCTTTGCCAATTTATACAAAACACCAAAGGATTAGGAACATGCATAAAAGTATCTCTGCCAAAAGATTTGGAACCCTGATTTATTACCTTTATAGAGATAATAAAACTATTTCTCTAGATAGCATTTCTTTGCTATAATTCAATTCAGCATTGAACAGAGCTGATAATAAAACACACCTGTTAGAACTGAGTAATATTATGTGTGCCAGGAGGCAGAAACTTGTCCACAAAATCTCAGATCATTATGAGGCTTAGCATTAAAAAACCCCAAAACATTCTTAACAGCTGATATGTTAAGTACTTGCCAAATTATTTAAGATTTGTGCTATAACAAGATTAAACCACCCATGCTGCAGCATGAACTTTACTAAAGCTTAAGACCTTTGAATTGTATTTATTAGTAATATTTTTCTATTTAGACTTGCTATGTTACTCTGAAACACATTACAATCAAGGAAGCATACATAAGGCATTGAGAGATATATAAGCAAATAAACAAGTAAATCAATCAATCAATCAAGCTCCTTAGGGTAAAACAGGCTCCTGGCACCCAGTAGTCACAATTTTTTTAACTGACTTATTCTCATCAAATGTATGTCAACATTGTACTGATTAATTCCATTAACATCACCTAATCTTATCATAGTATTTTCTGTAGGACTGGTAATATAACCACAGCGTATTTACATCTAGTAGAAATTCCCAGTTGAGACCATGAGGCTAAGAAGAATAAAGGCAATTTCCCTTCTTTTATTTTACTAGTTTTATACAGGAAGAGGATACAAAACCTACAATGAAAGTTGCAAATTAAATTACAGTATCAGCCTTAAGTTTTATATGTTTGTGATCTGTAAAAGTACAAAGACAGACAGGACAGGACCCTTGTTCTCCTACCCCAAACCATCTCTGCCTTTTAAAAATATTTCTTCATGGTCAGAGACAAGCTGTGACACAAGAAAATGATATCATGTGGCCACCAATAAGAGGAAATGTCAAACACGGCAAAAAATGTCACAGAACAGACGTATTTCCCAGGTATGTTCTGTCTAAATCCACTTCTCTAAGTGACCAGGAACTTAAATGGGCAAAAGGTAACTTGAAAGGCTCTCAAAGCTTCTAGTATAACACTCCAAAAATGAGGCTAGGAGTGGCAGATTGGCCAGATCTCCACCAGCTACTTTCTAATATCCATGGGCCTTCGCAACCTGCCAGAGGAAGGTCTTCAGTATGAATGTGTCATTCCAGCAGCTTTCCCTTTGGAAGCAGAGCTAGTCCCCAGTCGAGTTTCCACCATGTCAAAGGTCACTTGTGCATGTCAGGAAGGATAAATAGGGTCTGAGTTGGGTCACTAGCAGCCAAGGTACTATTGTGCCAGTGAGCAAAGAGCAAGAAAAGAATTTGTCACTTCTAGAAGGGATTTTAACAGAGGGTAAGATCCTGCATAGAAATGCTGAGGTTTAACATCAGCTTTACAGTGGGTTGCTGGCTGAATCTGGACATGCTACTTTAACTGGAAAATAGCATAATAATATTGCTCACTTCCTAAAATTCTCAAGACAAATATATACATATATTAAAAATACAAAAGGACACCATCAGCAAAAAGAAGTAACAAGACAGCAAATTAAATGGGACTCTTGCTTATTGTTACTATAACTACAGAAAGGCTTGGAAAGAAAGCATTTTCAATTGTCTGCCTTTTTACAGGAAAGATCAAAAGTGATGGGCAGGATATCTCTGGATATCTCTCACTCATTACATACACATACTTTCAGGAGTATATACAAGAATTTTACTTGGCATCACATGACTATGTAACAGTTAAGAACAAGACTGCCTAAAAAAGAAGAAAAAGAGGGGTGAAGAATTTAGTTGAAGACAATAAAACCCTTCATTTCTTCTGAACATTTTTTAGTTTAAAATTAATTTCAGTTCTCATTTTCTGGTATATGAGAAAATTCTAACACACAAACACATCCCATACTTCAAAAGAGGGCACAAAGTGATCTCTTTTGGGAAAAAAAAAAAAAAAAAAAGGCGTTAAAAATCCTTTTTTTCTTTTTTTCCATAGAAAATATGGTTTGAAAAGATATCAACTGGCAATGAAGACACTTTCAGGAGAACTGTAGTCACCTTTAATCTTCATGTCTTTAATCTGGATATTCAATTCTAAGTGAAGAAACAGCTCAAGGGATGGGATTAACGCATTGCCATTCAAACACCAAAATAATGAGTATTTATTTCACAACCAAATTTAAGTAAGATCTCTTCCCCAAATTCTAGAGTAATCTGTGCCTCATTTCCTTTCCTTCATAACAAATAATGGACATAATATAATTAATTGCAGGGTTATACTAAGTATTTAATCTCTAATTTTCCTACAAGCAACCCTAACCAACACTATCATAAGCAACATTTTAAATTTTCTTTAGAAGTCATGAGACTGATAACACATTGTGTCAAGTGTCACACCCAACAGATTATTAAAACAGATGATACTCCTCAGAAACAATCTAAAGGTATGATATTATTTTCAGTCTTCGAAAAAATGGTCTCTAGGCTTTGACAAATGGATTGCAAAAAGATTGGTAATAACAGTGGGAACCAACATATTCCACCACTAAAAAATCAGCAGTCTAGACATATAGTTCCTTCTCCAGTCAGTATAGAAGGATTGGCATATCCTGAGAAAAGACTCACCTTCATAAGGCATGTATAGAGATAGCAGGGGTTTTCTTTCACGAGTGCTTTTAGTTCCACTGCCCACACACTGAAGTTATCTTTAAGGCAGCTAAGGTTAGCAGAGGAGAATCCTACTCAAAACTTACAAGGTACTTTAACTTTTTCTTCTGTTTTGTTTTAAACAAAGACTAGTCCTGTAAAAGCCAGTAATATTGACAGGAAATTTGTATGCTGTAAATCAGCCTAGTCACCATGCATATAGTATTAGACAGTGATGCAGCGATGTTGGACATTTTCTCTTGCAATTCAGTTTGGTGCTTTGGAAAAACCTCTCCTTGCAGTGATGCCTAATCATTCATAACTAATCATTCCAATTGCCCAAAAATATGAAGTAAAAAGGAGATCAAGAAAATATCATGCACTGTCAGTGCAGCAGGAAAAAAAATACCATGGAACATAAAGATCAGATAAATTTTTGTTTAATACTCCAGAGCTATGCACTTGTTAGAAACTGTAATGCTAATAAAATTGCTATGCATCACACAGGCAAAGCCCTACTCATGGTAAATTTGGGGGACACAAGTGTTTCAGTATGATTTCTGTAATAATACTGACATTCTCTAATGAGTACCTCTCAAAGCTGAGCAGTATTTCCTTGCTAATTTTCTCATAATTATATTTCAAGTCCTTTTCAGCACAGTACATTACATTAGGTATATTGATGTTACTTGAACATAAAATGCAATCAAGTCTTTGCATTGTCAAACATAGCAAAAACATTAAATTGAAAATCTTACTTCTGATAAACTGTTTCTCTGAGTAGTGACAGTTCCAACAACATCTCCACTCACTGGCACAGAGAGCCCTGAAGCAGCACTGAGGGTCCTCCCCATTTGGCTCTTAGATGACAAAGATCTGCTTCTTTGCATGCTAATAATGCTCTCCCTATTTCCTTGGTTGCTAGGGGTAAGAGGCCGTGACAACAAGCTATTTGGGGTCATAGGTCTGCTCCCTGGAGTGGATGGCCTGTTGGTTTGTGCACTGCTGTTTGTGACACTGGAGATCTGTGCTCTGCTGCTGGCGGGCAGCGGTGGTGATTTGCTTCCTTGGAGCTGAATGTTCTTGCCTGTTGGAGTTGGCACCTGAGGCCTTGGGGTCTGGCCCTGTGCAGCTGGAAGATTGCCTTGATGGTCAGATGTAACTACACTGGCATGCTGGACACCAGGGCTTCTTGAGAGCCTTGCTTCTTCCCACAGTGCGAGGTCCTTCTCTATGTCTGCGCACACACACACGAACAAATGGAAAAGAAAGAAATTCACTGTCTGATTCTCTCTGGTTTAAAACTCTTAATGATCTTCAGTGTAAGTGAAAACCTGAAGCTGTGCAGAGAAAATCCATTCATGCTTAAAATAAAAGGCATCAGAATTAACAGTGCAAATGTTTTGCAAGCATTTCCTTAAAGTTTATTTACATTTGATTCACTGCAAACACAGTTACTCTGCAGAAATGAAATATTACCTCTTCATTGAATGTGAACACTACCTATAAAAATTCCTCTTGTTTCAGCAAAATTATGTCTCTGTGGCTTTTGCACAGTTGCTGCAAAATCAAGATTAGTACCAAACCAAGATGGAGCAGTGATGCAAACTTGCAATCCTGAGCTGCACTGAAGAGCAATCCAAAACTGGCTCAAAGCAAAACTTTTGCTTCTGGCCCTGCTGTCCACTGCCCAACCAAACCTCTGAGGGAAGTAACTATTGAACTCTGGCATGTCTGGATTTGTGATGCTGTTTGAACCCGAATTTCATGCTCTGGCCTGCCATCAGCACTGCAGCAGGTGATAGGGTCACCAATATCCAGAGTTCAGGGAGAAAAGGGGACAGCCATCAGGTGGTCCAATCCCTACCTCACACACAGCCATAAGAAATAAGATCTGGTTTAGAAACATAACAGATTAAGGACAGTGAAAGAAAAGTGTCTCCCGAAATAATTAAATTTAATAAAGCTTCTAATGAATTAAATCAGAATATAGCCATCAAAGTCAGCGAGGGTGGCTGGAATTTAGGTTAGCGTTGATAAATATTGAAAGTCCTTGCAAGTACAAATATAGAGCTTAAGAAACAGTTTAATCACGTTTATCTTACACTACTGTTATGAATTTTCACTTTCACTGGTATGTACTCTAGTGTACTTGATATTCATAGACAGCTGATTATCTTTAAAATAGCTAAGCCATTTCCCATGAACATGCATAAGTCACAGTCCCAGAAGCAGTAAATTAGCAAGGCTCTACTTAATTAAACACTTACTAAATCCACTTGTCTAAAATAAACATTTATTTTTTTTTTTTTGGATAACAATTATTTCAGGTCTTCAAGTCCTAAAAGAAACAGATTCTAAACTGCATATTGGAAAATGAGATTTTCTTTCACTTGTGTTTACCAGTAGGTATGAAAGGAATGTTGTATGTTAAATAATTAAAGATGTGCTGCCTTTAACATCAACATATTTTATAAGATCCTGAAAACAGGAATATAAGGCATGCCAATTTCATGTTACTAGTCTAATACAACATATTACACACAATTCACATGCTATTATTAGAAAAGCTAGTAAAATTGAAATAGTTGTGAAAGCCTCAGATAAAAGTGTCTCAACTTTTTAAGGATTAAATATTTTGCTATTAGCAAATTTCAAAACATACTCAATATTTCTAGCATGCTGTTAAGAATATTTCTAGTTGACCCCTTAAAATTAATTATTTCCATTTTGAAATAATTAAATCTTGAGTTACTCTTCCACTATGCTTTCACTTTGGAACTTCATAGAATCAGAGAATGGTTTGGGCTGGAAGAAACCTCAAAGGTCACCTGAAAGGTCAAAACCCCCTGGTTATGAGCAAGAATGCCTTTCACTAAATCATGTTGCACAGAGCCCCATCCCACCTAGCCTTGAGCACTGTTGGGGACAGGACATCCACAGCTTTTCTGGGCAACTTGTTCCAGCGTCTCACCACCCACAGAGCCAAGAATTGTTTCGCAACACCTGATCTAAATCTCTCCTCCTTTAGTTTAAAGCCTTTATTCCTTGCCCTATCACTACATAACCGTGTAAAAAGTGCCTCTCCACCTCTCTTGCAGGCCCCTTTAGGTACTGGAAGGCCACCATCAGCTCTCCCTGTAGCCTTCACTTCTGCAGGCCAAACAACCCCAAGTATCTCAGGCTGTGAGAGATGCTCCAGCCTCCCAAGCATCTTCGTCGCCTCCTCTGGACCCGCTCAAACAAGTGCACGTTACATTGGGGACCCCAGAGCTGAATGCAGCACTCAGGCGGGGTCTCATAAGTGTGGAGTAGTGAATCACAGAATCTTCTGAACTGGAAGGGAGCCACAAGGATCACCAAATCAAACTCTTCAGTTTGGCCCATATGGGGATCAAACCCATGACCTCAGTGTTAATAGCACCAGGCTCTGACCAACTGAGCTGATTTTAGAGGGGGAAGAAGCAGCTTCCTTAACCTGCTGCCTGCTCCACTTTTGGTGCAGAACAGGTAAGATGCCTGGCAATAAATCATGGGGCCAATAAATGATACTGTGGGCTAGTTGATTTAAGCCAAACAAAGAATATCATCTTGTAAAGATCCAGCTTGGTCTATTTCTTTGCAAAATTACAGACATCCAATTTGCCTGTAGTGAATTCAGTATGCTAAGAAATGCCATGAATATTGAATGATTTAATAAGAGTTAAATAAACATTTTATGCTGGTTCATGTTTCCTTAATTTCATATAGCAATCAAGCCTGCAGATAAACCAATTATTATAATCATTTCTCTACATATAATTAACATGTTTCCATAGAATAATTATTCAGTTTTATTTACACATCTTCTATTTGACTTTGCTTTAATATAAGCTTTTCAACCAGAAATAAAAAAGAAATCACACATTCCCAGCTTTGCAGTATTATCTGATCCATATTATATAATAAAATTGAATTATGACTTAGGATTTTTTAAAACCCTTGTTGATGTCATTTAAAGGAAAATAAAATGCAACAGAGCAACACAAAGGCGTTTTACTTTCAAATTAAAAAAAATCCAAAATAAGGATATGATTCATATGCACTTACAAACTGCTTATTTTTTAACAGTTCTTCTTGTGATAAAATATTTTCCAGAAGTATACAAAGACCACAAAATCAGTGCAACAAACCAAATTGGCAAGATACTGGAATCACCAACCAAAAAATTATTCTCCATTTGCATGTGATATAAAGCAGCCATAGTAACATAACAGCCTGGATTTTAGACCCAAAAAAAAAAAAAAAAAAAAAAAAAAAAAAAAAAGAAAGAAAAAAAATAGTAGAGAAGGAAAATTGCTCCAATATCTGATTTTGTAAAACTGCTGCTTTCAAATATCAAGGTACTGAGGCAGTTGCTGGCAATTGGTGCTAGCTCCTTATTTAGGTATAGACACCAAATTATGCCTTATGTTAGGAGTGATTTTTTTCCAGCACGTAGTCCAGAAGGGAAGGGCAGGCCCCTTAAGAAAGTGTATCTGAGATGGGGACCATATTTCATCATTACACAGGTAATCCAAGTCATAGCTCAGGCATCTAAATTACTGCCTTGATAGGCAGCCATTTCATAGAATTAATAGGTTCCATTGCACTTGCTAAGAGAACTGAAACAAGAGACTTGCTGATATCACAGACACTTCAACTTTTGCAAATAAATAAGACAAATGAGGCTAAGCAAAACCACAGCACTACTATCTGAGGTATTCTGAACTGATTATTCATGGAAATTACATTATTCTTGTCTTTGAGGGGAGTAATTGTCTCAAGCATCACTGGTGTTATAATAGGACATGAGTTATTATGAATACAGAGTCCAATGTCAAATAATTGGGCTGTTTTCATGTGAAGCTCTCAGTCCAACAAAAATTACTGAATGGTAAATGGCTGAACCTCATGTTACAGCTTTACTGAAATAACAGGCCCAAAGTCAAATGAAAGGAACAGCACTGATGTAAGAGAGAAAATCTTGCAGGTCACACATCTGCAGAAGGAATATCAGAGGTTAAGTGAATGTAACTAGTTAGTTTACAGTCGATTAAGTATTTAAAATTCTATATTCTATTGAATATTGTAGTTATTACTGTCAGCTTTGCCAAGGGACTGCATTTTTCATAACATAATGCATGCAAGAAGAGCTTGTATGACCATGGAAGTGAGACCAGTTAGGACATAAATCAAAGTAGGGAGATTTTCATCAGACTCCTCCTGAGTGACAACATAAGGGAAAACAAGGGGTACCTCAGTAGCAGGGCCCTTGGGGTACACAGGTCCCTGCTATGCTACAGAAACCACATATTGGTTTGCTGCTCTCCTGATTCCCACTAGATGTTCCTGGGAGTTTCAGTTTAGAAAGAGGGCTCATGGATTTTTCAATCTAGCTTGGCAGTGACTGCAGCTCTAATAGATGTAAGCTTTATTAACCTATTAAAAAAATTTGAATTACATCATCTGTACTGTCAGACACAACCCCCACCTCAAAAGGCTTCATTTGCATATATCGTGATTTTTAGTTCTTGCTCCATTATGAGCAAAACCTATTCCTAAATAGCTTTCCTCACTGTGCTCATAGCTTTGTCATCTGCCTTGACCTCAGCTGCAACACCTCCTTTCTAAAGAGGATACAGCTTTCACACCATTGTTATTGGCAAGATAAATACCCAAAGCATTTTAAAGAACCACACCAAAAGTGTTCCCTGCCTCACTCTCTAAATAACTTACAAGAATGATCAGATAAATTTCATTTCTACCTTCATTTTACATACACAGTCTCTACATTCCAGTGAAGCATTACTTTTTTATAGAATTAGCCTAGGAAGTTTTTGCCATATGGCAAATAACATGCACAACATAGGACTACCACACTATAGGTCTATGTCATACCTTTCCATGAAAGCTGAAGATAGAAAACATTACAAACAAGAACAAATTGCAAGCTAGATTTTAGAATATTCCTCATTAATTTTTATAAAGATCTGAAATATCTTTTTATCAAAAATCCCACTTTTTTTCTTGTTTGTTTGACTTTTCAGAAATGGTTACTCCATCAAAAATGTTGCAGATGTTCCAAGGCACACAAATTAACATATTTCATTCAACTAGAATCCTCATGAATAAGGCGAGTTTTTCCTGCAAAGCAATCTATTCTCTAGTTAAAGATCCACTGCAGCCTGCTTTTAAAGACTATTTAACAGTAAGTAAAACATCAGTACCTCCTTATTGCACGTCTGGGTGAAACATGAAAACAAAAAAAGGTGCATTATTAGAGTTTCAGACTACATGGTTTAATTACTGTTTAAGTAGTGTACTTACTATGATTACAGTGAAGTTCATTACATCTACAAATAAAACACTAATTATGTTTTCTTCAGTGAACAAAAAAATTAAAGTTTTTATCTGTTTTCATTGGCATGTGAGTTAGATAATTTTTTCCTTCATCTGAAATATTGGCAGAGCAAGCTGGGTGAGTGCTTCTAGGCATTTTATGGTTCCTTGATCCCATACATACCAGCTAGGTGTTTTTCCATGGTCTGAAGCTCTTTTGCAGCTAAGGAGTCCTTTAGGTGTTTCTGCCTTGGGGAACCTCCAGGTCTGACAGTCACGGCATCCAAGGTCCAAACTGTCTGAGACTTACACAGATAAAAAGAAAATGAAATACTTTTAATCTGGTTTCATATTTAGATATGAAACAATAAAAAAGAGTGGTGTCCCCATCTAGGATCAGGAATCTGGTGCCTATTATGTAGAATATATAAAATTTTATGCAAAATACTACAAAATATCATTTCTTAACATACATAAGATAAATAGTAGGAAATAGTAAAAAAGAAGCAGTTCTAAAATAACTCAAATATACACCTTCACATACGCTCTTGCTCTATGCTGAGACATCATAACAGGAAAAATTTCTCAATGATTTACATTCTCTGCAGTTCCAATTACTTAGTAAGGGTTGCACTTACTTTAAATTACCGTAACATTTGGCTCAGCATCTCTGCAAAGCTGCACTTCTGGGAATATCATAGAGTTTCCTAATCAAAATTTCCAGTACTGTTTTGTCACTGCAAGAGGTATTCCTCTCAGAAATGGCAACTAAATCATCAGGGGGACATAGCAGTTTGAAAGGGTTGGCAGTGAACAGACCATCACTCCAGTCTTGTCTTTATTGAACATTGTCTTATTCAAAATTATTTGTTTTTTTCCAGAACCCACTCAATATAGTTTCAGGAATTTTTTTGTAAAATATACTATGAGGTAAACTTGATAGATGTGTATGTGAAATGCACAATAAAACATATGACCAAGACTTACTCATAAAAAAAACCCCCAAAACAACAAGCAAAAACATCAATTAAATAATTATTGACAGCCTGTCTGAAATAAATTTTACATTACTACCTCACCAAAACATTTCATCTGTAATCTAGGAAGTTTTGTTGATTCCCTTTCAGAAAAGTAGGCATAACACTTTTTACAGAAGCAAAATGTTATATGGGATATGTTTTACATCATTCTTAATCCAAATAGACACTGCCTTGAAGGCAAGTGATCATTGTGAACCATGCATCATAAAATATGATAACAGAGATTTATATTTTTAAAGCAACAGCTATACTGTAATGCTGTTCATGTGTATGCAAAAAAGCCCAGTCACATTTACCAGCATACAAAATAGTTTGAAGCTGCAGATAACTCTGTTCTTATTAACTCATAAAATTTTTACAAACATAACAATATTTCTTTTATCTGCCAAATTTTTTTAATGCTAATTCCTCCCTGGTTAAAACTACCTGTATTTAATCTCATGCAAATACAGAGGAATAGCTGAATAAAACAGTAAATTACTCAGAAGTGAACTCACCTTCAAACATTTTTATTTCAGACATATCACTAGACCTGATTCACTTGTTCCCTCTAAGAGGTTTTGAGCATTTTTCACTTGGGTCCTCACTGGGAATTCTCCACCCAAATAACAACTGGGATTGTTGAGCTCACTATAGAATATTAATTTCTATTAAATTATACTCCTAAATGCTTATTTCAAATGGACATTAATTATCCAATATCTATCACTATATGGAAGAATATATCATTCTGTGATCAGTTCCTCTGAAATAAAAAACTAAATAAGAGATGGGAAGGGAGAAAAGGTATGTAAGAGAACTCCAACTTTTCAGTTTTCAACCTATTTTTAGATATTCTCTGTCCACAGATTTTTATGGTGGATAAAGGACATTTTTATTTGCATTTATAGGGTATATTTTCATATCTGGGAAAAGGCACAAGGAAAAAAAAATCCCCTGGTTATAAGGATTACTCCTTTTTTGAACATACAATTTCATTCACAAATACAACTCTGATGAAATATGGAATAAAAACTAGTCAGTGGTCTGTGGCAATATTTGACAACCAAACTGCTTTTCTAATATTCTCACATTATACTATTCAAACTTCTTACAGCAAATTATTATCAGCTTCCAGTAACTCCTTGACCTCCTTAAAAAATACATCCAAAGGTTAGCCTGATGAGAAGATTTCACTTTCCATGTCCTGGAAATGCTTCTGGAAATGAAATGGAGTTACCTTTCTCTTCTGGCTGTTTTTTTGCACATTTCACCATTACAGTACATCTTCCCTTTATGTGCAGTAGTCATGTAAGAGTCATACAAAACAAAGGTGACTGAGTAAAGGAAGTCCTCTACTGTTACATATTCAAACTCTCTTCCAGATACACAGTTACAACACCCTGTGATACCAAAATAACTTTGGATGAATTTCCCCCCAATTTGTAAATTTTCTATTTTAGGTAATATCGTAAGCTTATGACATTTTTTCAGGCATTAGCTTCACAAAAGATCAAAACAGTATTGCTATAGTATCTATGGAAAATGAGCTATTTAATATTAGCATGTCATAACAAATTATGTGCTTATAATAACAATATCTTCCAATTAAGTTTTACTTGATAGAGAATCAAAATGATTGAGAAAAAAAAAAGAGCATAAGAATTCAATAAAACTGTACTGTAACCATTTTTCATTCTTTCTCTGAAGCTAAATATTCCACAGCTATAATCACTAACATTTTTGGAGGTAGGGGTAGGTCCGGGTAATTTTTTTTATATATTTCTACATAACACTGAGTATTAAAAAATATTTTTAACATTTTGAGACTATGAGTTCATCTAGGTACATAAACACAGACACAGGTTCTCAGTGTCTCCAGCAAACAATTTATACAACACTCTTACTCCTAAAAGATAAACACATGCTGAAAGTAGGGGATGTTATCAAGAAAGCTTTGGAAGCACATCAATTCAAATGCAAGGACAAATGAATTTGTACAGCTCTAGCACAATTCCCTGATGCCTCTTCTCTCCACTGGATACATAGAAGCAGCTCAGATATGTCACTTAAGAAAGAGACTCATGCTTGCAAACCATTTATTTAAACATTCATACTGCACTTCACCAAAGTTATCCTTTGTCTCTTGGCCAGGAATTGCAGAGATGAAACACTAATGTCAGTTAACTTAGACTTTAATGATAATCACAGCAGACTGAATGTAGCTGAAAAATGCAGCATGTATGTATAAAGTACATACATAGAATCTTTCCAATTATTTCAGCATCTTCCAAACTACCATTGCCCTTGCTCATTTATTACGCTTTATAAATATTAGCACAAAATTTATAAATGGCCTATTTGCATTAACAAGATTAATGAGATCAAAGCATGAGGATGTTACAGGAAGACATTCTTGTCTTTCTAAATGGTAGAAACAACTCTGTGTCCTGTTCATCACCTCAAACTTTGAAGGTGAGGCAGTGAGTTCTTCACCAGAAATATGTTCAGACAAAGCACTTGGGATACATTTGTCAACTTTGAAGGAGAATAGCGTGTCCATTTCTTAATATAATAAAATATAATTTCTTTATATAACATCATCACTTCTTCACATACAATAGGTTATTACTTTTTTCTTCCTTATATCCATTAGCCAAATTACTGCTAAAATAAAAAAATTACACCCAATAAGGCCAGAGATAATCCGTCTCATCACTCATTCCCCAAACTTCTGGAAAATACCTTAACTGACCGGGAATGCCAATGTGGAACAGAAATAAAATTAAAGAGGCCATGAATTTCAAGTTCTCTCTCTGTGCTTGAACCTGCAGCACAATTCTACACAGCATGAATCAGTGCAGCTTTTGTCCCTAAGAAAACACCATTGCAGATACGACTATCTTGGTCTCACTGTCGAGCTGAACTGACCTGAGCTGTGTAACACCCAGTAACACCCAGTGAGTTCTACAGAGGTACAGCTTTTCAGAATAGCTAAGACCAACAGTTAGGGCTCCAACTTACTTACAACATCACCTGGAAATCAAGTATTTGTTAGAAAATCAATTACTCTTCCTTACTGGCCACAAAAAGTGTTAAGAAACTACTCAGCATGTATTTCTATGCTGTTTTGGCCTGTTTCAGAGTAAAATCCAGGTATTTCCATGCATAACTATGCGGATGTGGAAAACTACCTAAACTGAATGGTAACAACGAAATGAGAAAAAGTTGAAATCAAATTAGTTAGCTCCTGGCAAGCTGTAAGTATATGAAAAATGGTTTTATTGTTCTTTTGATTCTACATGGCTTTTCTAATCAAGCGGAAATTTTATTGGTAGCTTCAGGAGATAAAAGTGTAAGGAATACACCTGGGCTTAGCTTTCTATGGTAACATAGCTTTTCTTTGCTGAATAATTTAAATATCTTAAATAGACACATTTGACAGAAATCTCTCTAAGTTAAAAAAAAAAAAAATCCCAAAACACCAAAAAACAGACCAAACACTTTTTATTGAACAATTTGTTTACACATTTCCTTTCCACTCTGGCCAAGCAGGTGGCAAGTACAGATGTTCTGCATGCAG